>JASKGM010018420.1:13173-31435 GCA_034509205.1 Ceratonia siliqua
CAGGACAAATTAATAATGAAATGATATCATAATTGGATTCACATAATTTTCTAGTTTTAAAGCAAATGGATATGCTAAACAGGACAAATTAATAATGAAATGATATCATAATTGGATTCACATAATTTTCTAGTTTTAAAGCAAATGGATATGCTATTGTTCAAGTGGCCGTGGCCTAAAACCATTTTCTAGTTTTAAAGCAAATCGATCTGCTATTGTTCAAGTGGCCGTGGCCTAAAACCATTTTCTAGTTTTAAAGCAAATCGATCTGCTATTGAACAACTGGCCATGGCCCAAAACCATTTAATTCAGTTAGATCATGGAACTACGAAGAAAAAATTCATAATTTCTATCGATCTTGCTATGAATTATTAAAAAATTTAATCAAATTTTGTTTGGCGACACAAATGTACTTAACCCCACTTCTGGAATACTATATCCAACTATTTATATATGTGAGCATGCTTTCATTTTATAGTAGGCTGGACCAGTTACAAGGTAAGCCAATTAAACAAAATTTACAAAATTACCCTTTGTTCAAATGGTATATTTCATAAGGAGTAATTTTCTCAACCAAACCCCGTCTTCATTTCTGCAACACGGGAAAATATATAACACTACCGTCACACCACCACTGGGTGCGACAGTGTGTGTTAAAATGGGGTGGACCCCACTTTTAGAGAGTGGGTCCCACCCCACCTATATGAAGGACAGGCGCACTCATTGAAGTGCGCCTGTAGTACTATAATTTTCCTCCTGCAACCACTGTGTTCACAGTTCACCCTTATGTAACCCTCATCCACACCCTTCTGCAAACCCCGTCTTCTCCTCTTGGTCTCTTCACTCATCTGCAACCCGAGGGAAGGCAGGAGGTGACCATTAAGAGAATCGTGGAAATTGAGACTTTGTGCCATTTTTTTACTCTTTTGCAACCCAAGATTGTGTGCCATTTCTTCAAGGTATTTGTGCGTTGCAAATCTAAACCATGTTACCCTTTAGGGCTTTCCTTTTAGTATTCACTCTTCACCTATATTGTTTCCCTAGATGGGTTATGTGTTTCTTCTGTAGGTTTTCGTTTGTGAAATTTATGTTTTTGTTCCTTCAAAATGAAATATGTTTTGTTTTATGGTTGATAGTATGATTATGTGATCTTTTATGCTTACCTTTACAATCAAAACTTGAGTAAGTAACAACCAATCTATATCTGTTCCTTTTAGACCATTTGATAGGCTAGGGATCGTTATATGATATAACCAAAGATGGGTTATTTTCTTTCTCCATTATCCTGGTTATAGAAACTAGTAGGAGTTTGTCAGGTTACTTTCAACGTGACTTGTTCACTGTAATGTTTAATTGAAATGCAAAATTGTTGCTGCAAAACTCTTGAAGACCCATATTCCTTATGACCTGAACCAAATGAAAAAGTTTCCAAAATTATTGAGCAGCAGTCATACTCACTTTTAAGATGATTGGGTTAGAAATGGTACTCTAAAATCAAAAAGATTGCAGTCAGATGTAGGCCATAAGTATTTTATATGTGCATGTGAGTATTACAAAAGACAAATTATATGGTCCCCCAAGCTCCAACCTTACCCCACTGTAGGGTGTTACAACAGACAAATTATATGGTAGTTTCTATCTTATAAACCATTATTATTATTATCACTCATCAACCGAGCCACTGAATTTAATCTTAACTTCAAGCAATTTCATTTTTCTTTTATTTTTTATGCATATGCAGTTATGCAATATGCAAAATGATAATAAATTTCATTCACATAACATGTAGCAGCATGATCCACAAGTAATTTGATATGAAGATGATCATTTATCCCAGTTTGAATGATAACTATCTAACTCACCACTATTTATTTCCTTTTTCTGTTAAATAGAATGTTTAATCTATAAATACGATCATTTAATCATATATCAACTCTCACATTGACCTTTTGATTTTAACTTTGGATGTTCACTAATGAAAATATGAATTGTGCTTTTACTGCGTCATTTATTTTTATGTATGTTTAAGATACTATTCTCAGACTGACCTTTTGATTTTAACTTGGGATGTTCATTTTTATGTGTGTTTAAGATACTATTCTTAGACTGGCTGACGTTCAGTATTTTTATGTATGACTAACACTATATTACTATCACTTACATTGAAAACATAGTCTAAGTGCCATTATTAGTAGCATTTCACATAGTATTGCTAATTTACTAGGTTATCATAGTATTGTTGTCATTTTTGGGTCTGGATGGATATTTTTGATAGTTCAAAAGAGGGTAGGTATGCAGGAAATGATAAACCAATTTTTATAGTTTGGAGTGCCTATGGATTCTTCTTATCTGTCCATAAGATCTTCTTTAGGTGATAAAATCATGGGTCATACCATTGGTGTTTTCTTAATAGGATAGTTCCATAACTTGTCAATTTCTTTTTCTAATTCTTTTACTTTTTTATTTAATTCATCACTATATTATTAATTGAGGTTCCCTTTGGTTTAGGATTTTATATTATCTTTCTTTCTCTGGCTCTATATATTTCTATTCACAATTATGCACTAAAAAATATATATATATATAGGAGAAAGCAAAGATAGTTCCTAAAGTTTGACTTTTCAATTTATTTAGAATATTGTGGAATAAACCTGCCAAGTATCACATCATCACAAACATGGCAAGAAGTTTTCAAAGCTCATAATTTCAATAAAGGAGCATTTTGGTTAAGAAACATTTGGTTCAAAAATACTGTACTTTTTTTCGCTCTCACCCTTTATCTTTCTTTAGTTAAGAAACATTTGGTTCAATTTTGTGTTAGGTGATAGAAAATCCAGAGTACCCTTTATGTACATGTGACATTCTTTTAACAATACCCAGTTTATTATCTAGCTAATAGAAAAATGATACATTTTTATTATGGACAATGGCATGTATCATTGTGCATATTTATTTGTTATTGGGATTTCTTAGATACTGGTTGCTATGCAAATTTGCTTATTTATTTACTTGTATGTTATGAATTTTCTTATATACTTTCTATATTCATTTAGATGTTTTTGAGTAGGTTCCTGACAACACTCCCGTGGAGTGCTACATGTTCAATCAACTAATTGAAAGCAAAGTAAATTGACTGCATATTTTCCTTAGTGACAAATTACTCTTCCTTCAAAGCCAGGTAACAATAGTGAGCATGGCCTTAGTTGATGCAAGTATGGGAGAGGAGCTTGATGTGCAAGAATTTTATGAGAATTTAATTGTTGACGAAGTAAACAAACTAGAATGGTCGACTGAAGAGGAAGCTTATGAGTTCTATGAAAAATATGCTTTGGTTAACTGTTTTGGTATTAGGAAGGATAAATATGGAAGGAGAACAACTGGTGAAGTTAGGTGGCGTAATTTTGTATACGCATGTGAAAGGTTCATATATGAGAAGGACAACAACATGCCTGATCGAAAATAAGCACCACGCCCAATGCGACTGTCTACTACTATGAGAATTGAGCTAACTGTTGAGCGAAAGGTGTGGATTATTAGTAGATTTATTGATGACCACAATCATCCAATATTGGAGTGCAGGGTTAGCAAGTTTCATAGATGAGTGTTGCTATTGATGAAGTAGAAGAAGCATAAATGAACTCCTGCATAACCATTGAACGAGGACAACACATTTAATGAGCTATATGATAGATTAGTCAAGTGGTTTTAGTGGGTTGAAATTTAAGAGAAAAGATGTATACAACCATTTTGGCAGACAAAAGAAGGAGAATGGCACTGATGGTGATGCCATGGTAGCTATGAGCTACCTTAAGGGCAGGGTAGAGACTGACCCTAGGTTTTGTATCAAACATACTGTTTGATGGAGATGGATGCATGGAGAATATATTCTGGGCTGATGGCATTAGTCGCCTAGACTATGAATGCGTTGGTGATGTTATTGCATTCAACTCAATCTACAGAAAGAATAAATACAATAAACCATTAGTAATTTTCTTTAGCATTAATAATCACCAGCAATCGGTGGTCTTTGCATGTTGTCTATTGAGTAATAAAATAGAGGAAACTTACAAGTGGGTGTTGGAGACATTGGTTAAGGCAATGGATGAGAAGACACCTACGTTGGTGGTAACAGATGGGGATTGGGCAATGCGGAGTGGAATAGTGCAAGTTTTTCTCAATGCGAATCATAGACTATGCTCCTAGCACTTACAACAAAGTGCACAGTGTAACATTAAACAAAAGCAATTTATGAAGGAATTTGGTTATTTGGCCACAGATAATATTGGGGGTGAAGGAGTTTAAAGATAGGTGGGATACTTTGGTGGAGAAGTTTAACCTATAATATAATGTTTAGGGTGAACGAAGTTTACTCCAGACGGCACCTGTGGTCATGTGATCACCTAAGAGGAAAGCTAATGTGTGGGTTTACGATGACATCTCGTTGTGAAATAACAAATTTGTTGGAAGTTATGTCGATTCAAGCTACAACTTGCTTGAGTTCATTGTACATGTTCATCAAGCGTTGGATTTAATAAGATATAATGAACTTCAAGTAGACTACCATTCACAGTTTGGACAGTTTGTGCCGGGGTCTGTTTATGCTGATCTTGAACGATTAGTTGTTTCAATTTATACTAGGGAAGCCTTTATTGTGTTCCAAGTGGCATTGGAAGAGGCAATCGCTTGAAATATTGTTGAGTCCGAAAATGATTACGGTTTATTTGTCTATAAGGTTAAAAGATACCAAGGAAGTGGGAAGCAGTATCAGATTTTATATGACCCTAGTCTAATGAGGTAAAGATGCAATGTCATTACGGTATGTTTCAGTCTTATGGCATGCCTTGCTTTCACTTAGTTTGTGTGATGGTGAATGCGCATTTTGATTCCTTGCCTCGCTGTTTAGTACTGCAAAGGTGGACGAAGGATGTGAAACGGCAGTTGGTTAAGTGTAGGGAAGATATAGGTTAGAGTTCCCACGATAATGAGGCTAATGTAGTGAATGTAAGAACAACTTCCCTTGGGCACAGTATCAGATAGCTAAGCTACCTTGCTTCGAAGTCCAAAGAAGATTTCAAGGCAACCCAACAAAATGTTCAAAAGATGATTATTGAGATGGAAAAAAAGTGTGGAGCTCAAAGTAATCGTAGGTTGAGTTTTGAAGCTAATATTTAAGATCCTCCAGTTGTGCATTCCAAAGGTAAGCTTGTAGGTCATAAAAGTAGAGTAAAGAGAGCACGAAAATGTGGCCCGTGCAAATAAGTTAGTTACACTCGATCTAATTGTTGTCTGCCGTTGTCTCAAGAATCACAGCAGTACTATGGGATCGACATGTCAGAGGTTAGAAATTTTCTATATTAAGTAAATTTTGTTAATGTTTGGTTTTATATATAATTAAACTCTTTTTTTTTTTGTTTGACGATTGAAACAAGAATACCATTAGATGTAGTACATATTAAGTTTCCAGATCTAGTGAAGATGTTATTTTTTCAGAGAAAGGTATGTGTTTTTATCTAATGTTGACTTAATTATGTGTTATGTTAGATTGACACTTTAAGCATTTAGATTTCCTTGGTAGTGCTTTGTTTTAAAGATCAGGGAAACACATACCTTCCTAACACAAAGAGAGTAAAGGTTAATCAAGAAATAAATAGTAAAGTACATGGGGAAACAAGTCCTTTTGGGAAAGGTGGGCTACAATGAGATCATGGGTAAAGAATAAATTCGTACATTGCAAGTTATATGAATGTAGATGCACCATAATAATGTTATCACTTCTGCTAATCCTACCTTTGATGTTTAAGTTGAACATTTGGGTATTTGGTTTGAGCTATATGTTAAATATTTAAACATTGCCATGCAGGAGTCTATTACTAAATAGATTAGTGGAAATCCAAAGGCAAAATGGGAGGCTGCATTGAATCCTCATTTCTCTAATTATACAGTTAGTCTTTAACTTGCCCTGCCTTGTTTTAATTTTTATTTTTACATATAATGTATTTTTCACATGCACATATTTATTGTATAATATACTTGAGTTTCCAAGATATTGTCTTTGATTCAGAGGTTGGATAATTTAAGCACCTTCTTGGAGTCAAACCGAGACCTAGAAAGGAGCTGAGAATTCCTCCTGTTGTAACTCATCCAAAATAATTGAAATTGGCAAAACAGTTTGATGCAAGAACAACTTGGTCACAGTGTAGCATTCTTGGAAGAATTCTAGGTTATCTACTTTCTCTGTATCTAAAATAAATAAGGAATTGCGTGGACATTTATGCATGCAATATATGTTTTGAGAGCACAATTGTTTGCTGAGTATGGGTAATTTACATTGATTTTGTATCTCCCCTTGTCGTCTTTGCTTATTTTACAACCGTATATTAAACTTCTTTTGGTATAATTGATTATGCAATGATTTTAAAATATTAGGAACTCATTTTTAATTGGACTGTTTAATTTTTATTTGATTTGTAATATTTTGGTTTTGTTTATTTATCCCCCTTCCCAATGTGTAAGGCATAAGTCATCCCCATTTTTTTTTAATTCTTTTGCTATTTTATTTATTTTTGTTATTGCTTTTGCTTATTTTACTTCCTTTAAATAAGATAGAGGGTGTCTAATGCACCTTAATTATTATTCAAGAAAATAATGAAAATGAAATAAGGGTTTTCTTAATTAATCAGGTTTAAAGGCTTTCATTTGAAAATAAATTAAATTAAGTTTTTAACATGACCAGCTTAGGTGTTCCTTTTATTTAGAAAATTACTTGCAAATAAATGGTTTGAAGCCCAAATTGCTCTTTTAATAAATTGTCTTCAAGAATTGGGTTTCAAGAGCCCATGAAATCAGAAAACCTATTTTGGACATTTATTTGAATATTTTGGGTTCCAATGCCTAAATAAAAATATTATAAAATGGGTTTTTTTTTTTAAATTAAAAGTACTCTTTTATTCTCAAATGATACTTCGTTCATTCCCTTAAATGTGATTCCAATTATCACTCCATTCCTTTTTAGATTTGGGTGAGGGCTTGGTGCTTCCACATTGTCCATTTCCTTAGGCTTTGGGTGATGTTTATCCTCCAAATTGTCCCGTCTTCTTGGCTTTGGGTAAGGATTCGGTGCCTCCAAATTGTCCATTTCCTTAGGCTTTGGGTGAGGTTTATCTTCCACATTGTCCTACTTTCTTGGCTTTTGGTGAGGATTTGGTGCCTCTACATTGTCCATTTTTCTCGACTTTGGGTGAGGACTCAGTGCCTCTAGATTGTCTTATCTCTGTACCAGAAAAGTGATTACATATTATTCCTAGGCAATTTCTCATAAAAACAATCTTGAACTACGTGAATGTTGATATCTTTTGGGGTATGTAGGCACTTACCTAGTAAGGTATATCTATTTCTTTCATCTTTCATCTTTTTGTTGTATTAACAAAAAATGGGTAATTAAAATATATAAAATTAAAGCACAAATGATCTAAGGTAACCATCTTTAGGATGAACGTTGTAAGGTACCTAACACCTTTCTCACACGTAATTAGACTCCCAAATCCGTTATCTAGTTTTAAGGGCCAGTGTTTGAACTTTTTAAATGATTCCAATTATCCTACTAATTGATTGATGGCTTCTCCATTTTTTTAATGTCTGTGTTTATTTTCTTTTTGTCACCTTAAGGTCATGACTATGTCTTTTCTGGCCTTCACGTTGTGACAGGAACTAATTTAATGTTTACATTGCAAAAGAGGGACACAAGTTTCGGGATAAAGTCTATTAAAAAGGTTTAGGGTTTACAAGATTTTAGTTTAGGTAGAACAAAAAAGGAATTTAGACACATGATATTTACAAATCATGCATCTTTTAAAAAATACAAAAATGGTTGATGTCTTCTTTTTATGTATCATGTAAAAGAAAATAAAAAGACTGTGACTTTTGTAAAGGAAAATCCATAACTTTAAGTAGATAAAGAATTAATAAATAAATAAATAAATATATATATATATATATATATATATATATATATATATATGTTAACTTTCAGTTTAAAACATGTATTGTGTAAAGACATAATAAGGAATAAGTGTATTTATAAGTAAATAATAAATGTTTTTATATATTTATTTCATATACACACAAATTGGCAAGGGAAAAAAAATAAAGGAACTTCAGTGGTGAACTTTGAAGGAAAGTGGCAAATATCTTCCTTTGCTTATTCTATTATTCATATATTCCTTTGCTTTAGGTCACTCAACCAGGCTGGGCTGTAGGCATCCAAAGATCATTGAGGGAACTTAATGATAAGGTGGACATGCTTATATATATTGTTCTCGGAGATTGGAGGCCACAAACAACGACATGCGTTGGTTGTGACTCTAAAAAACAGAGCGAACAACATTATGAAACCCCCTTATGGCATGGCTACCCAACTCCCCATACACTGTCACACCATTCAAGTCAAACCACAACAACTCTATTGAAGTCAATGAAGGATAATGGAAAACAGTGTCTCGAACCGAAGTTTCCTTTGAAGCTAAAGAGTAGCATCGTGCTAGGGACTGAATCAGCTAACCGAAACTACAAATGCTAGAACATTCATTCAAGAGTGCAAGTGAGAGGCATGGTCAACAAATATGTTAGTGTGATATACAAACCTCCCATATCATTATGGTGGAATGTAGTAATAAATGTCATAATGTATTACTAGATGTTATGCCCGTCACAGATAAGGAAAAGGGGAAGAAAGTTATTCCCATCATCCACAGAGGACAAGATAGACATTGAAGGTGAATAAAGTCAATTGTATAGGCTTGCTCGGTCATCGACAGAAGGCTAGTATAATTTTCGTTCTATGTCGAGTAGTGAACTTGTTACTAAACTAGAGCAACTCGTAACAACTGGTGCTTTTACAGTGTCTCAGGTAAATGTTTCACATTAGATATTTGCTGATGCATTTATTTCCTTATACTTGAAATATGAAGAATGAGGTTGTTACTGCATTATGAATAAAAAGAATATTGAAACCAATATTTTATGAAATATGTGGAATCTGAGTTATGGTTTCTTTAGTATGACTAACTTAGCAAAAATGATGATGACTTTATAGTATAAATTCGAGTAGCTTGTTTATGGTGAAGGGACTATGCTGTTATTTGACTTATCTACAATTTTTATTTATTACAAATGTAGATAGGTTAAATAAAAAAAATTATATATATATATATATATATATATCTCTATGTATGTATGTAAGTTTATTTCCAAAAAAAAAAATATTTAACTTCAATTTTTAATTAATTAATAATAAATACTAACTACAAGTTAATATGTATAATGTAGGAGTTAACTACAGTCATACTGATATGAAATAAGATTATGGAATGTTCAATATTGTGTTTTGTTTATCCATTTATATTAATTTTTCACTAATAAAGCAATTCTTAATGTATAAGTATAAAGTAAGATTTCACATTGGGCTTTAATGATAATATACTGCACAATAATA
This sequence comes from Ceratonia siliqua, assembly GCA_034509205.1. NCBI lineage: Eukaryota > Viridiplantae > Streptophyta > Magnoliopsida > Fabales > Fabaceae > Ceratonia > Ceratonia siliqua. The sequence goes on from JASKGM010018420.1 coordinate 22,664, forward strand.
CCTGGTTTAAAAATTAACTTGCATAAATATTATTGTTTTAGTGGATACAACCCTACTTGACGATATTTGGTACTCAAGCATTTGAGGACGAATAATTGACAGTGGCCAGTTGTACTTTCTTCACATTTGAAGACATGTAGTAAGTTTTGTCATTTTAACATATACGTGTAAAAACTTTACCAAGTGTAGAGTTTATGTGATAAAAAATGAGTAGACACGATAATGATTTTGTATACAACTGTATTTACTAATTAATTTTGATCATAAAACGGGATATTCTAGGAATATATTGCAAAATGTTATGGATGTTACGCCAAGATATCATTGCTAAAGTGTATGAATCTAGGTGAATGGATAATTGACGATGTAAGATACTAAATTCTGCTACTTGTTATGTCAATTTAGTTGAAACAATTATGCATTAAAGTTACTCATTAACTGTGAAAATATTACATCTGACGTTGCCTGAAATAGATACTTAATCTAGCATCATGCATTTGACAATGGGTCAGTCTAATGTTTGTAGACTTGTTGACTGTTACTTTCCACCACATGTTTCAGTGATTATTACATTACCTTAATATATTATGTGTTAAATAATTACATAACTTGTCACAAAGTTCGTTACCAATACCAGAGGGTATTAAGATTGACTGGTTGAAAGTGACAAATATGAAGAAGGGCTACAAGAAATTATACTTCCCTTATAAGGCACCAATCAAGAGGGTATTTAGTTCAAACTCATAAGTTGCATAACCCGAAGCCACTTTTGTCCAAACATGTCTAATTTCAGGTTTTCTTCCCAGTCAATCAAGGACAAGTTCAATGGTACCTTTGTATTTTTGATATAGCAAACCAAAAGATAATCCATTTGGATTACTTGGCACCTAAATGTCTTACCCTCGAAAGGGACTAACTGATCGCCAAACTGGTATATTAATATTTATGTGATTATTCAAATACAAACTTTGTTCTTAAGCTATTGACCTCAACTGTTAACATGGTAGTATTTTGTTTACATATATCATGCCACATTTACAAGTCAATTTGTACAATAAGCAACAAGAATGTCAATAGAACCACAATTCCCTAACTGCAGCACATTTGCTATCAGCATACCCAATCTGAATGAGCCCCAATTGATTGAGTAAGATAGACTATAGGTTAATGTACCATAATGAAAGATGTTTATGGTAAAAAATTGGTTTGTCACCTATGAAATTGCTTTTAGCTATGACTGTCGCATGTTTGTTGCGCTCTGGATGATGATATCACTGGGATAACTACAATGTTAAGGTGCGTGTATTGCAATGTACATTTGTTGTTTTGAATTATATATTTATGTTCTTATGGATAATAATACTCTACTCTTTGTAGCCAATCTTTGATATAAGTTGATTCACACTTGCATTGCTGTTGGTACTAGGTGATTATAATGAATGCAGGGATGAGGTTCTTACGAAGGCTAAGTTAGCATTTAAGAGGCTCCTAGGAGACCAGCTGTAATTTACTAGGGGTTTTCTATTTAATAATTAGCGTCTTTTAGAATTGGCCCTGTCATCGAGGTATGACTATATATTTACATTTTGGTGATACTTGTCCCTTATAAGTTACCCATTATATGTTTAGATATTTAGATAAAGTAATCAGAAATACCAAAAACTTCATTTCACATGATATTTGTGTTTGTGTATTATTATATGGGTCATCAATTAATTGACAAATTTTTAAAATTTAGTTGAAAATGAGACAATCCAAAAATTTAACATGTGAACCTTTTTAGATAAATGATAATTCAGAACTGTACTCAATGTATACCTTTTGGTCTTGCATTTTGGAGTTATATCTAATAAAGCTAAATTGGTGGCATGCGTTAACTGTCTCACATTGAGAAATAAAAGGAGTTAGTTCATGAAGCAAGGAGAACTAGTCCCAATCAAATACTGTATGAAACAACTTGTACAAATAAATTCATTTTTTTATTGACTTCCGTTTATACATGTCTAAAAATAATGTCCATCGCTGCAGTATCACCTACAAAGGTAGAAAGGTTTGTCAATATTTAATAATTTGATAATGTAAGTTTAGGTATGGCGAACAAGTTTGACTTCTTATATTGTTTGCACAAAGCTGTTTCAAGGTTATTGTTTCTTTATGTTCTCTTGCTGACTTGATGTTGGTTGTTTGTCAATCGAACTTGCTCATATGGTATTGACTGTTAATTTGATGATTTAACTTGCTAGTAAATGGGTGTTCTTAGACCATATCTTCTCTGGACCTTGGATGTGTTTTTCTTATGTACCAACATCCCTTGTTCCCAATATTGTGCTGTTTCTTGCTTATTTTAGTTTGTTTGGATTTTCTGGAGTAAAGCACTTAGTGGTTTCTAAGATGGATACAGACTATTGCATGGAGTGTGGCTGCTCTTACCATTGTCATACATGCCTATCTTATGTAGGAATTCTTCACATCTGAAGTGAATGGCACAATGTTTAGTCTGTAGTGTGTGCATACACCATATTGTTCATTTTTTGGGTTATAGCATCTTATTAATTATTTGGGTTATGTAGTTTACTTATAATTTTGGTTATAACAATATGTGTAAGCCTTTTGGGTTGAGTAAGTGACCATATGAAATACTTCTTCTAGATAGACACATTTTATATGCTGACATAACTTATCTCAATATGAGGATCACAACACATACTATTATAACAATTTGAAAACTGTGTACATATCCTTGCACTTTAATTAATGCATGTGAAGAACCTGTGAGCATATAATTATTTACACTTACAAAGTTGTCTTATATAGTACTTTTAGAAACTAATGTTAGCTTATGTGATTTTGGAACTTCTCATAATAATGTGGATCCATAGAATCACAGTTCATAACACATACACTATATAGATTTTTGTTCCTTACTTCTCTCTCTGCAATACTTCTGTTCATTCCCTTTTTTAATTAGCGAACATAGTTTGCTATGCTTTCTAGTTTTCCTTGCGTTTGCAGGAAATAACAGCAATCTAGAAGAAGAGAAAAAACTTACATTAGTTTTCTCTCCTCCCCACCATGCTCATAGCTTCATGTCTTGTATTATTTCTTGTAGTTCATATAGTCTTGATGATCCATCAAGTCTAAAGTATCTACATTTTTGGTAGTTAATATAGTCTTACAAGTTGCATTAAAACAGCTTCCAGCATCAAAACAAATCCAGCAAAATTGAATGGTAAGCATTCAGACAAGTAGACCTACTATGTTACCATGTAGATAGCTAGTTCCACTTTCCAAGTCATTGACCTTACCCCAAAAACCAATTCACATTCAGCTCGTTAAGTTGCTTTAGCTAAAAATAATTGCAAGTCTGAGCGCTTCTCCCAAGAACTTTTACAATGAAGGGAATTTAATTCATCCAAGGGCTTATGTTATAACTAAGTAGTTCAGTTTATTTTATCCACACCTCACACATTTGAACACACAAAAACATAAAATCAGAGACTTTTAGATATAATTATATCAAAGTGGTTAACATTGTGACAAGTTTAGCAATACCTCAGGGAGTGTGATGAATCCAGGAACTTTGAAACTTGAGGCAACATAACAGATATGTAGAACTCATCAACTGCCTAAAGAATTTGTTCTCATTCAAGCATAGATGACATTTCAGGCTTTGTAAAGTTGCTCTCATTTTGAACGTGTTTCCCTCAAATTAAAACTCCAGCACTTACTCCCATTTTGAGTGTGTTTCCATCAAAATTAAAACTTTTGCTGGAGCAAGTGGGAGGACATTTTGGGCCTTGTAAAATTTCAAGCACTTGCTCTCATTGAGCTTTACTGCCACAGCAGTTCCAACGATTTTGTATATCTGATGAGTCATTGAAATAGTGTGTATATGATTAATGTCAAATAACTTAATCATATAACCAAAAAAAAATTTAATGCATTAATCCCAGCTTGATGATGGAGACTTCTATATATATTTCTTCATGTTTAGTATATTATTTTATTCCACTTCATGAATATAATAAAAGAATAGAGCAATATGAAACTACAAGGGATAAAAAATAAATTCTATAAATCTGCCATTGTTATGCCCATTATGAACATCTCAGAAGAAAAAAAGGCTGATAGCATTATTCAGAAATTATAAATAAAAAAATCAATTAAATGATGAATTCAAATAACTACAAAGCATAACCATTCAATTACGCTCACTACAAGCTAGCATGTTAATTAGAAAATCCCCTTCAGAAAAAGCAGCTAATGGTTTCGGCAATAATATTTTCAATTAGGAGGTCTCAATTAACTAAGTTTTATCATAAGTAAATTAACCTTGATTGATAAATGAGACAAATGGATAATTCAACAGTTGACATGAATAAATTTACATGGCAAGTAAAAGCTAAATGATTACAAAGACAAAAGATGACTTCCAAAAGTATAACTTTACAGGATTGCATTTGTAGAAAATAAGAGATGCGGGGCATGCAAGATAGATGATCTAATAAACCTGAATCATCAAAGGCTCCGTAACATCTACAAAGGGATCAAAATGAAATTTATATCAGCATCACCAATTCACCAACAGATTTAAAGGCAACGTGAAACATGGTATACTAAGCACATAAAACAGTATCATAGTTCATTTTCCCTGAGTACAATATGATAAAGCTAGCTAATAAAATTAGTCGACTAAGTGAGAGCCAATGAATATTGTTACAAAAAAATTTCAGATCGTAAGCATTTGATTATGACATTATATGCAGAAAGATAACATGCTAACCTCATTTTTCACATTTTCCATCTAAGTGAGAGCCAATGAATCCAGCTCCCCCAGTAACCAAAATTCTCATGTTGGTTTGTTGTCAAGAGTGAAAGAAATATTGGTGAAAAGAAACATTAGGACAAAAAAAATGTTATTTTGGCAGTTACAAGACGTTTTTTAATGAACATATGTAAGATGAACATATGTTCAAATACACACTATATAAATGCAAGAGAATATGTAAAACAAAAAAACTTCTACAGTCCAACACATCAGTAATGGTATATCTAATTCCAAAAAAAAAAACAAAATAACTTTCAACCTTTTGTCAAGAATAATGCTACACACAAAAACTGTAGGGCAACGAATAAACACATTTACTATCTCTTAGTTCTCTAAAAACAATGCCTAATACATCAGCGGGACCTGCAAAGGTTGTCTATTAGAGATATAGAATTGCTAGAAATATGTACTCCAAGTTTCAGTAAGTCACAATACCATAATCTTTTATCCTTATGCTCAAGTGAAATCTGTAAAATAATCAACTATTTGAGATAAATGAGAAGAAAAAACATAGAATGCCAACATTTCTTGCAAGCGATGGTGAAAATGAGTATAGACATTTATTGACAGAGAGAAAAACAAATAAAATTGTAAAGTGATCACACCACAAGAATTTATTGACACAAAAGCCACAAAATTTTAGGAACAAGTTCACGTATAGATATTACAAAATTGTACAAAATTAAATTACTTCAATATAGAAACTTGGACATGCATACTAGAATTTCATCTACAAGTTAGACCTTAAGAAAAAAAGATCATAAAAGAGTTTTGAATGAACATGCACCTTAACAACAAATATATCTCGACACCATTGAGCAACAGCTTCATCTATCTCAGGAAATTCCTTCATCAAATGCCGCTTGATATGCACATGAATTACTTTAGTTAAAGGGCAGTGGAACACACCAAAAAGGCAAAAAAACTCTTAACGAAAGTTAAGGGATTGAACCATCGACAGTTTTAGCAAGAAAAAGTCAGTAAAATCACAAACTTGTAATTCATTGACGAAGACCAAACATTTACCTCCAGGAAAACCAATATAAAGCCCAATCAAAAGGGAAACCTTGTTGTTGGGCAAAAAGTGGCTCCCTCGGGGTCAAATTTGGGCAACGAAGGCAGGTGACGATGAATGGCATAGGCTGGTGACTACGGTGACGATGATGCACGAATGGATACCTTTTCTTTTCAAAATGGCTTGGGCAATTTATGCAATTTTCCTTTCTGCAATGATTAGTAAGTCAATTTAAAAAAAAGATTTATCCCCACCTGTTTAGCTGGTTGATGGTTACAAATTTTTTTAATCCATAAATCATCTAACGGCCAGATTTAACTCAATACAAATCCAATGGTCTAGCCTACGCCTGTATTCCTACTCAGGAGAGTAGGTTAGAAGACCCCATGATAAAAATCTTATTTTGTTCCTTCAAAGATGGCTTTAGTATCAATTAAGTTCTCCAAAAAATTTTCATATAAATTAGTTTTTCTAATATTGATTGACTCAACCAAAAATTAGTTTTTGTAATAATCCTTATGTTAGGATCAACATGAGAAAATTTTGTGTAGACATAGTTTACGTATCTTTTGTAAATCAAGCGAATACATAAACATGTTAAAGGTAAAATTTACTAAGACTCACTTTTAACATAATTATGTATTTATTTATTATTGGCCTAGTGTACCTATAGTGAAGCAATCTCTTCCATGGCTTACTTACCATCTTGAGACCAAGCTTCTCCAATTTGTGTTATGTGAGAAAGAAAGTTAGAAATTTACTACAAGGAAGAGAAAAATTCTACCCAAATGGCTAAACTATAATCAAACTGACACCTTTTATATCTCCATGAGAAATTAATCAGCATAAATAGGACAAATTAATAATGAAATGATCTTATAATTGGATTCACATAATTTTCTAGTTTTAAAGCAAATAGATATGCTATTGTTCAACTGGCCATGGCCCAAAACCATTTTCTAGTCTTAAAGCAAGTAGATCTGCTATTGAACAACTGACCATGGCCCAAAACCATTTAAATTCAGTTAGATCATGGAACAACGAAGAAAAAAGTCATAATTTCGATTGATCTTGCTACGAATTATCAAAACAATTAATCGACTTTAGTTTGGCAATACTAAATGTATCAACCCCACTTCTGGAATACTACACTACAAAAAAACCCGACTTTTCTGACAGCCGTTTTGACGGATAGATCTTGACGGAAGTAAAAATGGAAAAAAATTTCTAACGGCCTTTCTGACAGCCTCCTAGGCCATTAGAAAAGTCATGAGAAAAGCATAGGATAGCTGTCAAAAATAAGGCGCGAAAGATGGCAGGAAACATTCTGATGGCCATGTGTTCGTCAGAAATACGCAGCGATAGTTTATGACGAATTTGTGGCCGTCAGAATGGACAAAGTTATTGAAATTGTGCGTTTTTTGTTTTTATGACGGCCATTCTGATGACCAAAGTCCATCAGAATTTAATTAAAGTAATCTTATTTTCTTTTTTAATTTTTAATTTTTCCTAATCTAATTAATGTTAGAAAATTATTTGAATAAGTAAACTAAAGATACTATTATCAAAATTTAAATTAAACAAAAGAATTATTAAAAAAATATTCAATGAATATGTTAAAAGATTATATTTTTTATCTATTATATTAATAATAAAGTAAATTATTAACTTATATCTATATCTATATATTTTTAATATTTTCAAAAAAATTAACCACAGACGTCGTTTGAGGGAGGGTTTAGGTTTTTCTTTCCTCCCTCAATCTCTGAACCTGTCACAATAGTTCCTTACATTTGAAATTTCTCCAAGCCCTTTACGCTGTGCCACTGTCTTCGTCCCTCGACCTAGCTACTTGCTGCTGTTCCCCCTTCGTTGGTGCTTAAGGGTCAAAAGGAGCTTAAGGGTCAAAATGCACATCTTCGTAGGTGCATGCGCGAAGCTAGAGGTGTGGTCCTTTCTGCAATCAGATGTGTTCATATATAGAGCGAATTTGATTTTATTTCTGGGTTTGTCTTTGCAAGTTGAAGCCTTTTTATTCTTCCAATTTATGGTTGTTTTTCTTTTCTTGTTGTGCTTATGGGATATCTTTTTTGGAACCAAAACCACATAGAAGTTGAAGCTCTTCACAACCTTCAACTAAAGCACGCGAAACTTCAGAACTTGAGCTAAGAAACATTGTGTGCTTGATTAGACTTTGGAGAGGGATAATTTCTCACTGACCATTTCATACTGCTGTGTTTCCATCTTATGATTATGAACATTGTGTGCTAGATGTTCATGATTATGAACGAGTTTCAATAAATTAAATATGTCGTCGTCTTTTTTCTTAATTATATCTTAATTTCCAACAACAAATGAAATCAAATTGTTTATTTACTTATTTAATTTTACTCCATTATCTGTTTTTACCTTCTTATTTTCTACCTTTTCTATATTGAACACACTCTTAAGTTCAATAACTTTATATATATATATATATATATACACATTTCCTTTTAGATAAAAATTAAGGATCAAAACTAAAACTATCTGTTAATGTAATAGGAGGATAGAAAATGAGAATGTGTGAAAACCAACTAATAATCACCTATACTTCTGATGAATAACCTGTATATCAAAAGTAACAACAGTCAAACTATATAGACTTCTAGGAGCCAGATAGAATTCATTTTAATCACTTCATGTCATAGAAATATATATCAAAAAAAGCAACGAAAATTGAGTATATCTTCGTTAAGAGACTAGTTTCTTATTCAAATATGACACTCATCATCAAAATTATTCTAAGACCATCACAGTGGTCGAAGCTATAGCCTTGCGTAGAACAGACCAACATGAATTAAGAAGGTTTGCATGATTTCCTTCTAAATTGAGATGCTTGACAATTTTCTGTTACAGGATGACCTAATGTGTAGTGCCTTATGAAATT
>JASKGM010018461.1:1231-31425 GCA_034509205.1 Ceratonia siliqua
TATTGTTATTATTTTAACTAATTAATTAATTTAATTATTAATTATTATATATAATATATATATTATACTATATATATAATATATAAATTAAAAAATTTGGGGGGCATCAATTTTATATCAAGATCAAATCACTTTTTTTTGCCTGATTGATATGATGTAAGGTTCTTTTCACCCAGGCTACGACCAAGCCATAAAGAGTGTAAAGTGGGCAAATATGCTCAATTGGGATCCACGCAAGCAGAATAATTCTCACTTTAATTTGTTGATGCTTCGCAAATTTTAAAGAATGTGAAAGAATCAATTAATGACTAAATGATATGTTTAACAAATGATACAGTTCATCTATAGTTTTGAGGGTGAAGTCAAATAGGAGTTTGTAGTCAAATCTCTGAAAATATTTCTAGTAATACAAAAATTACATAGTATTGTTATAAATATTTTAATATATCAATAATTTTTTTAAAATTTTAATAATTAATTTAATTATAATTTAAAAAAATTATATGATAAAATATAAATAACAATAATACTATTGTACATTACTATTAAAAATCTTTTATTCAAAGAAATAGAGTTTAAAATATTTGAATTCCTTATTTATTTTAGGAGAAGAAGATGCTATCAAAACCCTCAAGTACATCTTATTAGACGACTAAAAGTCAAGATGAATCCCAAAAATAGTTGTCGGCGTTGGAGCTCTTTAGAGCCTATTCAGAATGATACTTGTATACCCATTACCTTTACACCATCGTACACTACCATTTTTCTACTTGATATTTGAATTTTCAGCTAATCTGTCATCAGTTACTTTTATTTTCCGTAGAAACCTAACATGCCTACAGAGTACGTAATATGCTCATATAAACCTGTCATGGGCAAGTATAGGTGCAATGTTCACTGCTGTTAAAAGAAAAATTCAGTATTTGTTAGGATATAACATGAACAGTTATTCTAGTGGAAGCCAACAGAAATTCAGATACATATTTGTTTTTAGGTGCTGATTAATTTATGGCTTCAAATTTGTTGCCATTGGTAGTGCTTGCTTATCTGGATTTGGTATCGTGAAGAGTATATCCAGACCTCTAACTATGTATTGTGATAATTATGCTTCCATGAGTTATTCTCAAAATCCCAAGAGTTCTAAGCGTACAAAGCATTTTGATATCAAATATCTATTTGTCAAAGAGAAAATTCGTGAAGGTGAAACTCGTGTTGAGTTCTTACCTGGTGATCACATGATTGCAGATCCTCTAACCAAAGGCATACTTGTTAAAGTCTTTAATGATCATGTAACTCGTATGGGATTAGTGAAGTCCTTTGAAGTCCTTGATTAGTGGGAGTTTGAGATGTTTATGTCTGTAATCACATTATATTATGTTTATGTTAAAACATTGTATATAAGTTTACATGTATTTGATATCTCTATTATGATCCTTATATTCATGATATTGCCATGTCATGTTGAAGCATGCAAATTTGTGATAATCTTGGCATATCTGTGGAGACATTGTAGACCTAGTCTCATTGTGATATCTGAGAATTTGTGTTAAATCTCAGTGGACATCTTGGGTGGATGTCAAGGCCATGATATTGGGAATTACATATTGAGATCACGTGACTTAATATGTTTTATTTCCCAACATAATTCCATATTGTATTTGGTCATCAGAAATTGAGTACTTCCCATGCATGATTTTATATTCCTATCGAATCTAATTTCTATATTGTTGATATACTCATATTTCTATTGTAGACCTAATTGAGATACATTACTTGACATTTTATTGTGGCCACATTATGTGTTATTAATATGGAGTACATATTTAAAATTAAAATTTGATTTATGTAGTCCAAGTGCGAGAATATTGGAATATTTAATATATTCTTGTGGATTTACATAAATACATGTATTTCATAAAACCTAGATTAACATTTTGTGTATGTGTTAAATATATATTGTGTACTTTATATATATATTTAAATGGGTTGACCATTATGGGTAAGTCATCCCATGAGTGTAAATACAATTTGTGGGGACCCTGTACTCAAATTTATATATATATTTGTGCAGCCCCATTACTGCATAGATGAAAAAGTAATAAGTCTTGAGGCCAGAAAGCTTCCACTTCTCTACATCTCTCTCCATACTTGTTTCCCAGTTTAGATGCACTTGAAGTGAAGAAGAGAAGGAAAGCATGAGTTCAATGTCTCTAGGTAAGAAAATGCAAGACCAATATTTGAGTTATGCCTTAGATCTGGATAATGGATGATTTAAAGGACAAAATTTTGTGCTTCAACTTTGTCAATACTAATCCATTTGTGCTAGTAATTGGTTGTCTTCTTGATTTATATGTCTGCATGTATGTATTTGCATAAATTATTTTCTAAAGAGTGAGGGGGCTGCTTGACTTAAGCGACAATGGGTTCAGGACATCATCCGAAAATGGTGTTAATTGCTAACTGAAGCTGGCAGTACCATTGCATGATGAGTTTGAGATTTTCCATGGTAGCAAAATGTTTGGGAGTTAGTGTTCCTTAAAGAACTATTCATGGGGATTCTGCATTTTTAGTATTTTGGTGAGGAGATGAATATCAATCTTCTGATATGTTAAGAGCTGCCAAAGTTGTTGTTTGTGGAATAAATGTGATGCTCCACAAGTTACAAGAAGGAAATCTCTAAAATGTTGAAACTGTAGAAGACAAAATAGAATGTCAGTAATCAATCAAATTAGAGAATAGGTAGATAGGAACAAATTATATAACACACAATTGCAAAGGTGAGAAATTTTATGATCTTTTGGTTCAACTCTGTAATGCATATTACTTTTTTTTTCCCTTAAAGTTTAGGCAATGAAATTGGTGTAATATTTGCCAAAGTGACTTTTCCTGATTGTGATTGCAGTTACATAATAAATGCTGGAGCTTTTACACCTCTTTGTTCATCACTGATGGGTGGTATACTTCCTCAAGTAAATTAATGGAAAGTGGAAACTCTTATGTGTTGTGTTCATCATTAATGGATGGTATATTTCCTCAGTGTAAGAGTATACTATACATGTTCTACTTCCAATTGAAAAAAAAAATCTTATTTAATAATAGAAATCTGACTATGAATGATAAGTGATAACCTCTAATAACAACATAATTATTTGTTGAATAATGATTTATATATTTTATCTTGCTATTACAAGTATTACATTTTTATATAAATTGAATATACACTTTGATTGATGTGAAGTTGCAATATCATTACTAGTGGGAGTGTGTTTCTTATACTCCATGCTCAGGTTTTAATTGCCATGATCTAACTTCCTTTTCGTTCAATTTGCTTTCTTTGAGATTGAGTTATATAAGCTATGTCAACAATTGACAAATCTTAATCTAGGATCATCACTTCGCTTCCATTTTCTTCAATCTCTGTTTCTCTGTTTTTCCAAGTTCTTGTTACACATTATTTTACTATCCTAACATTAATTATTTGTTAATTTGGTAATATTTATTCTTCTTCATTCTGGGTAAGTCATTTGTAAATGTAATACATGATTTATCATTAACAAAATTTTTAAATCAGTTAGGAATAAAAGATCTAGGAGAATCTCCTAAAATTTGGATGTATCAAAGAAAAAAAAAAAAAAAAGAGTATGCAGCAATTAAGGAAAAGAAAAAGATGAACTACAATAAAACATTTTTTTTTGGGTAATATTGATTAGAAAATATGAACTCTAGCATCAAAGAAAAGCTAGAACCTTGAATGAGACATGCTTTGGCTAGAAGGGCCAGGACTGGCTACGTTACTGCAGTCAAGGCCTTACACTGGCTTGTAAGGATTGTGTAGTTCTTCCACTCAAAATTAACGGTGCAAGCTGCATAATTTGGAACAAAAGCAGGCTAACTCAATCATAAAATGCCAAGGTTTTCATACTCTCTCATTGAAAAGGAATAAGAGATCATCACATTACTTTGCTTCACTAGTGGACTTAAAAATGTACATGTTGTCTTTGTTATATCAGTTCTAATCCTCAGATTTTCCTAGTCTTTCCCTTTTCATTAAATGCTTTGATTGTAATTAGTACAAAATTCAAAATCTTAGTTGTATCCTTTTTCAAGTCATTGATTTTTCTCTGCCTAAGAGGAACTTGATAAGTTATGGCATGCATTCCTTAACAAAGAAGTATAATGCTACCAAATTTATTTGCATTTGGCAAGAACAATATCACCAGATTCAAAACATTCCATAAGATTTCAGGTATATTTTCACATTATGGCTATCTGCATTTGAATTGAGCGAAAACCCATTAACAATGTTGATTTTATGTTCATCATAAAGTTTTCATTTTAGCAATGCTGCAGGCGGGGTGATAGTTTCATATCTTAAGTTTTTCAATATATTCTATGAACACTCTGGATTTCTAGACTTTTACCCAAGTTATCAAGTTTTGTATAGTGACTGATATAATTTGATATATATAAAATCAAGTCAAAGGGAGTTACTATGACAGCATTGCTAGCAAGGCAACAGCACTTGTTTGTAAATACTTAAATATTTTATTTGTGATCCAGCCTAGGCATAGTTATTTGCGTTCATTTTTAATTGAGTTCTCAAAGTGATCACATTACTGGGTGTTATTTTTGCTTGTGCAATGATATTAGGGCATCATGTTAGGGTGATGAACAAAGGGTTGTTGAAGCTTAAATGTTGTAGCCTCATGCAGAAACAAAAATCAAATATCTTTGGTGGTGGATCAAAGTGTTTTTATTGTGCTTTGTGATTGTTATACAAGGAAGTGCCTCAAAGCTTGGCTACGATTGAAATAAGTAGTCAATACAGTAGGTGGATGAAATATGTATTGTGGTATTTAGTAATGAATTTATGTAATGATACTATTATCAATGGATGAAATCTGTATTATTTGTGTACTGAATTATGTAATGATACACTTGTGTATGAATGAAATGGGAAAAGTTTTTCATTGATTTACGAAGTTTACAAGTAATGATTGTGCATTGTGTTAATTACACATTCAAATTCCCATATACCCTATATAATGGCAACATTGACTTGTCTATATACATGTCTATGTACACCTTCAAAAAAAGTGCCTATATACATGGCAACCTTGACTTGTCTAAATAAACCTTCCAAAAAAGTCTGATGGTTTCAATGAAGTAATCCAAAGCATTAGGCATATATATTCCTGAAGTGTGTTCTTGTTTTCCAATTTATCTTTCAACTTCTTCATGTGATGCAGTCTGTACTTAACCACATCATATATCTGCAACAAACTTCACCATAAGAATTTCTATAAATGGAGGGGCCAGAATTTAGTTGAAAAATGAGAATCATTCTAAAACATTGTCAAGCAAACATGCAAAATTGATTTTCCCTTCCCTTAGCAATGAAACCCCAAAATATAATTTATAATGCTACATCCTCAAAAGAAATGGTAAGAGAAGATAAACCTGTGCATAATCTAGACAATAGCAAGAGTGTGTGTGCAGCTTGACCTTTTCTTCTCCCTCTTTTACTGTCTGTTGGCCATTAGTTGTAGTAGCAACAACAGCACTATATATTTTTACTTCATTTGCTGTCTGTGAGAAAATCAAACTACATACCATGAATGAAGAAAACAAGTACCTGACTTTATACAATCACCAATAAATGAAACTTAAACTAACAATGACAAGTAATGACAATCAACACATGGCATCATATGGAAATTTAAAAACTTGAACTGCTAAATAATCTAATATGTAGCATTTCATTTCAATAAATAAATGTGATTTTGTGATGATTAAATGACCGCAGGACATTTAGATTTTTATAACTCTATTGATTTGTAGCCATAAGCTACATAAGAAGATGTGAAATAGAAGCCAAGGAAAATAATAGTAATGCGGCACCCATGCTTATACCTTGGGGTGCCCAATGGGTCACATTTCTTTCTTGATTTGTCTTCTTTGACAATAAGCAACAACTTCCAAGTTTTTATCCAATCCATTATTGTTATGCCTATGCATATTATTTGTCATTCAACAATCTTTGGACCAAATTTTCTTTACTAAGAAAGAGAAATCATGTCCCAAACTTTAGCTTGAGAATGAGCCCAGTCAAGAATTTCCTTGTAGATTTTTTGTTTTATGGGAGAGTGATACAAGAATAATTTGATAATCTTAGCTTTTACCATCCTTCAACAATAAACATCTGCTAGAGAACCACAAAAGGGTCACGGGATTGTAGGACTTTAAGTGCACAGAAGAGGATATATTACTGGAAACTATAGCACCATTAAATGCTCTCTAAAACCTCATAATACACATTGGATAGAAGCATGGAATATAATTGAGATCCAATTAATAAAAGCATTGTTATCCTATAGCTGAGGATGTAGAGAAATAATTCCAATTGCAAATGCAAGAATCATGGCCATGACAGGGAATAATACATTTAGGCCATAGTCATTTCCAGAAGAGTTGAACCAAATAAAAAGAATTCCTGACATTGTATATGCTGAAATGTAGCATCCAACTGATACAGCAAGCAAAGCAACATATATAAACATGCAAATTTAAGATAAGAATTACAAATAGAAACCCGTTGGAAAAATATGTAATATATAAAAGTTTGAGCATACCATTTCTGTTCATCTTTCTCAACCCATGCATCATTCCAAGAACGTAAAAAGTCAAGTAAGATTACTAATTGAACCAACAAAAACAAGCCTGCTCCAAATTTTGACATGAATCTTGCAAATACCATAAATATGAAAATGTCAATTTTACAATTGGACTTTTGGTTTGAATGGGGTTAAAGAAAAAGAACAATATTCATTTAGAAACTCTGCCTCACTTACATCTGTTACCAAATGTATTTGATACATCTATGTTTCTTTACTCTCTGGTAACATTGACACTATAATTAGTTCCTTGTTATAAATATAACTTAAAATGCTTTCAAAAAATATAATTTTCAATAGCAAATAAAAAGTGCACAAACTGAATAATTCCAGACTTAGACTCCACAAACAGTCAATTATGATAAAGAAAAAAGAAAAAAGTAAGGTGGAGGGCACAAAACAGACGATATATTGAGATTACGACATCAGGAAGGAAGAACATAAGGATCACAAGCAAAATTGTTATGGAAAAAACCATATCAAAGGATAAACGAGTTCGTAAGGAGTCACTTTGGCTTAAGGATTATCAGCATTAAAGTGATGAGCTGTAGTGTGAGGATTGCTTATAACTAAAGTATCACTATCACTGTTATTTTTAAGTGTGTTCCCAATTATTTGTTATATTTTATCTTCATTTGTTAGTGAGTTAACGGCTAGTCCAGTTGTCTTTCATTAGTAGTGTTCGTTGACTTGTCAACGAAGGTTTTAAAAGTAACCGTCTTCATTTTTGGAAGGATGTCAGAAAAGTTATACCTATTTCTTCCTCTCTATTTTCTGAGGTGCATAACCTTGAATTACGTCATTCTTTGTGTAACAAATTGGTTCTCTCATTGAGAAACTTCCACCATGGTAGAGCAATCGCGAGCATATGTATCTCAAGGTCTCGAAGATTGCTTGAATAAGGTTGCCTCCCACAATGATCAACTGAACTCTTTTGGGAATATTCTGAAAGAAATTAGTGTGAAGTTAACAACATTGGAGGGTCGGTTGGAGCAAAGCCTTCAAAATCTAATCCAGGAAGTATCAAGATCAACGTCGTCACCAGCAATTCGATTTGAAGGTGTTGGAACCGAAGGAATAACCATAGCTCAACCTTTGAGATCCTTAAACTGGATGTATCTAGATTCGATGAAATAGATCCACATGGTTGGATCTTCAAAGATGAACAATTTTTTGACTTATATGCTGATTATCAAAGACTCATGATCTCTTTCTTTCATATAGATGGCGATGCTCTCCACTAGTACCAATGGATGCAACGGAATAGGCTATTGCCATCTTGGCAAGAATTTCTTCACGCGTTGATGGTCGAATTTGGGACATCTGAGTATCATGATGTTTAGGGTGAGTTAGCTAAAATTACTCAAACCGGTAGTGTAGCAGAGTATCAGTCTGGATTTAAGGCCTTGGCAAATCAAACCATAGGAGTACCACCATCATTTCATTAGAGTTGCTTTGAATTTGGTTTATGCAGTGACATCAGGCGTGAAGTCAAGGCACTGTAGCTTAGAACCATAATTCAAGCTATGAATCTAACCAAACTTATGGAAAACATGTTCAATGATAGTGATGGCTGAAATCTAACTACTCGGCAAACCTTTATCCCTTACAGTAATCCTAATCCTAACCCACCTTTTTGCTTACTCCCAAAGTTAATCCAAATGCCTCTTTAATTAGTGTAAAAAGTTCAACTCTACCAGTCAAGAAATTAACTGTTTCTAACATGATGGAAAAGAGAGATAATGGCCATTGTTTTAATTGTGATGAGAAATTTAGTAAGGGGCACCATTGTAAAGCCAAATTGTTTGTGCTGATGTTAGAGGAAGAAGATAATTTAGAAGGAGGGCCATTAATTGAAGAAGAAAACAATTTAGAATCTGAAGACCTTAGTAGAGAGGCACCACTTGCTATAATTTTTCACGCAATTTTCCTAGGACATTGAGATTTGCAGGATTAATTAAGGGTCAGAAGGTACAGATTCTAATTAATGGTGGATCTACACACAGTTTCATTCAAGAACGACTAGTGAATTATTTGAAGATCCTAAATTTTCCATTTAGGCATTTCTCAGCTTTGGTGGGTAATGGTGCATCCATGGCCTGTACAGGCCTATGTCCACAACTCCCTATTTATATTCAAAATTATACATTCAAGTGGATTGCTACATATTACCCATTAGAGGAGCAGATTTGGTGCTGAAGGTGTAGTGGCTAGAGTTATTGGTGCCTGTGATTATGGATTACAAAAAATTAACCATGGCTTTCTATATATTTGAAATTATTTCTCATTTGTCAAAGATAGCTAGCTGTAGATTAGTATTTTTGTCTGTACTTTTCTCTTAAGTAGTTGGTTGTTTTTTCAAAGTAGTTGGTTGTTGCTCAGATTTGTAAATGCACTTTTCACTCCTATTTAATTAGTATTTGTTATCTAACTTTGATGTAGAATATCATTTAATAAAGTCTCTCTTTTCTCTATAAAATTTTGTTCCAAAACTCATACTTTCAAATGGGAAGGCCAGCATGTTAAGTTTAAAAGGAAGGATCTGATTACTACTATACCCATTCATTGTAACCAACTTAAAATAATGTATGCTACTAATGCTCTTGAACACTGTTACAAATTAACTGCTATGTCTCCTGAGAATGAAGAATTTCAGCAAGCATTATATGAGTTACCCAGCGAAGTGTAGCAAGGGATAAAGGATAATCAAATTGTGTTTGAAAAACCAGCTACACTTCCACCTCATAGGGAGCATGACCATCAAATTCACGTTTATCCTAGTTCTAAAAACTAGTTAGTGTTCGGCCATATAGTTATCCATAGTTCCAAAATGGTGAAATTGAGAAATTGATTACTGAGATGTTATTTTCAGGAGTCATTCAGTCAAGTCAAAGTCCTTACTCATCCCTTGTGCTTCTTGTCAAGAAGAATGATGGAACATGAGGCTTTTATGTTGATTATAGAGCATTGAATTAGTTGACAATCCTTAATAAGTTTCCTATCCTTACTAGTGATGAATTATTCGATGAGCTTTTTGGGGTAGTTATTTTTTCCAAGATTGATTTAAAAGCCATATATCTCCAAATCCGTATGAATCCTACCCATATTTATAAAATAGCATTTCGTACACACAAAGGGCACTACGAATTTGTAATGATGCCCTTCAAACTAACGAATGCTCCATCAACATTTCAATCAGCCATGAACCATATGCTGAAACATTTCCTCTGAAAATTTGTTATTTTAATTTTTGATGATATATTAGTATATGGTAAGTCTTTTCAGGAGCATTTAAAGCATTTGCAATTTGTGCTTGGATGTTTAAGAGCTAACCAATGGTTTGCAAAGCTGAGTAAATGTCAGTTTGCCAAAGATAGAGTTGAATATTTAGGGCCCATGGTATATGCTGCTAGGGTGAAACTTGAAGCTTCCAAAGTTCAAGCTATATTGCATTAGCTTACTCCAATGAATGTTAAGCAACTTAGAAGCTTCCTTGGTCTTGCTGGATATCATCATTGTTTTGTTAAAGCCTATGCCTCAATAATAGCTTCGTTAACTACCTTGCTCTAGAAGAAGGCTTTCCAATGGACTAACCCTTTGTCATTGACACTAACGCATTTGGGGTAGGTGTTGGGGCTATCTTGACTCAAGCAAAACATCCCATAGATTTTCATAGCAAGAAGCTTAACCCAAGAATGCAACAAGCTTCTACCTATGTTAGAGAATTGTATGCCATTATAGAAGTTGTTGCTAAATAGAGACGGTATCTACTCGGCCAAAAATTTGTCATTAAAATGGACCATCGGAGCATCTAGGAGATAATGACACAAACTATACAAACTCCAAAGCAACAACGATTCTTTGTCAAATTATTAGGGTATACCTTTGACATTCAATATAATCCAAGTGCTAGCAATTAAGTTATAGATGCACTCTCGCACCACTATGAAGAAAGTACTTCTAAAAAGCTTTCTGCCACTCTCTTACTTCTGCATATAAAACTTGTCACCTCTTAGATCAATTGAGGGAAGAAACCACCCACATTCTTGAGTTAGTTAAGCTCCAGAGTGCCATCCTTCGGGATAGTGCAGAGTATCCTCATCATCTGATTCATAATGGCTTAATATGGCATTGAGGCCAGATTGTAGACAACCCAGTTTCTAAATTTAAGTTGGATACCATTAAGGAGTTCCATGACACTCCTTTCAATGGCCACAATGGTATCGCTTGCATTATTGCTCGTAAATAATCTCAATTTGAGTGGGAGCGGATACAAAATGATATTAAACACTATGTGACTACTTTCCCCATTTGTCAACAAACTAAGTATGAAACACTTTTGCCTGCAGGAACTTTGTAACCGTTGAATATTCCTCAGAAAATTTGGAGTGATATCTCCATGCATTTCGTTGTTGGCTTGCCTCCATCCCATGGGTTCACTGCCATTTTAGTTGTTGTTGGTTGCTTATCAAAATACAGTCATTTCGCTCCCTTGCAAACATGATTTATTACTTCAAAGGTAACTGAAGTTTTTGTTCATAATACTTGTAAGTTACATGGGTTTCCATCCACCATCATAAGTGATCGAGACCTTGTATTTTTGAGCAAGTTTTGGTGTGAACTATTTTGCCTAAGTGGCACTAAGTTTCTATTTAGTAGTTCTTACCATCCTTAAACAGATGGTTAGACCAAGGTGGCCAACAGAGGGCTCAAACAATACTTGAAGAGCTTCACTTTCAACCATTTCATGCATTGGCATCGTTTCGTTTCATGGGTTGAGTACTCCACAATATTGCCTACCATTCCACCTTAGTTATGACACATTTTTAGGTGGTTTATGGCCGACCTCCTCCTCCCTTTTTACCCTGTTCTAAGCCAAACACTAATATTGAGGAAATCTTGTTACATAGGAAGCAAGTAATTCATGATCTCAGGGACACTATCCGTTGTGTTCAACATGCCATAAAGCAAAAGGCAGATCGACATCAACATGATTGTCAATTTGAAGTGGGTGATCTTGTGCTCATTAAGCTACAACCATATAGGCAGACTACTCTCAAGAACCAACCTTACACTAAGCTGAGTAGCCGCTATTATGGGCCATTTCCCATCACATCTATTGTGAGACCTGTTGCCTATAGGGTTCAACTTCCCAAATATGCTCAAATTCATCCTGTGTTCCATGTCTCTGTTTTAAAACACTGTCACTAAGATGACTAACTCCACAATGCTCACTTACCCAATAAAGTGACCATTTTGTTGTGGAACCTCTTGCAGTACTTTGTACTCGCCAACTTCGGGTAATTGCTGGATTGTAATTACAATTGGTTGTTCAGTGGGATGGCTTGCTGTTGGAAGATTCTTGTTGAATTCCTTTGTTGTGAAAAGTGTGTATTTGAAAAGGCATTTTTTTTATTATTAACTTAACAAGAGTTAGTGGACAAAGCTAGTGGAAATTATCTCCATTCTTCACGTGAACAAAAGAGTACAAACATAGAATAATAAAAAGCAAGGTAAGTATTTAATGCACAAAGACTTGTAAGATAAGGTACAGAGAGGCATGTGTTTTCATGCACTTAATGGGGTGGAGGGAAAATTTATTATACTAGTGTAGTAGGATATGCTCTACATGGTTCCGTGTAGAGGATGATAATGTCATTAATGCTGTAATAGTGAAGTGCAACATTCATTTTCTGGAGCCTTCTATAAAAGTTTTAGCATTACATCATTGGGAAGGCATACTAAAAAAATTACTTTGGCACTTCGTCTTCTTCTCTTCTGTCTATGTTCTACTGGGTTTCAATCTTATTTTTCTATTGTTCTTGTCTCCTAACTATTGAGTGCACAACATTTGGGAGGTCTGTTGTATCCTGGGAGGATTGCCATTATTGTGTCTTTACACCATATAGAGACGTGAAATAATCCTTTGAGGACAGAGTAACACATGCCTCAGAAATTTATTTTTTTCCAAAGTCTCCATCCATTAATATTTTTCCAATAATTCCTCCTGTCACTACTAATGCTTTTGTACATGTTCTTCCTTCTTCCTTACAATATGCCAAGCCATTTCTTGATATCTCAAAAGTAGAGATCTTTGATGGCAATAATTTTAGGAGGTGACAAGAAAGGGTGTTCTCTATCTTAGATGCTCATGGAGTTACATTTGCTTTGACCAAAGCAAAACTGGAAGCTGAATCTGCCGATGAAAATAAAATAGACCACTAGATTCATGCAAATATACATACAATTATTATTTGATGTCTACTGTCCCTACAAGGAAGCCAAAAGGATTTGGGAATTTATCACCAATAAATATATAGCTGAAGACGTAGATAAACAAAAATTTGCAATTAGAAATTTCTATAAATGGGAGATGGTTGATGACAAGGAAATCATAATCCAAATTAATGAATATCACAAGCTGCTAAAAGATCTAAAAGCTGAAAAGATAAATCTCCTAGAAGAATTTGTAGTTGGTACTTTGATTAAAAAATTACCTGAATCATGGAATGATTACAAGTAGCAGTTAAAGCACAAAAACAAACAACTATCCTTGGATGCTCTCGTTGTGCACATCATCATTGAAGACACAAATAGTAAAGAGCTTCATACAACCAAAAGGAGATGGCAACAAAGGCTAATTTGTTGCAAAGTGGCTCGTCTTCCCATAACAACAACAAAACGTATGTGAATAAAAATAATAATTATACTAATAAATCTGGTTAAATGTCTAAAGTGAATAATCCCAATTTTAAGAAGAAAGGCTCTTGTTTTGTTTGTGGGAAGCCTGGTCACCATGCTGCTTAGTGTAGAAAAAGAGTGAGAAATGACAATCCTGCTAAACCTAAGGCAAACCAGGTTGAAGAAGATGTTGATGATATAATTGTTGTTGTTATTTCTCAAGCTTATGTTGTGACCAATGTGAAAGAATGGGTGGTAGACTCTGGTGCTACTAGGCACAATTGTGCAAACAAAAATGTTTTCACCACCGATACTTCGTTGGAACAAGGACAAGAAACAATTTATCTTGGTGATTCAAGAACTACATCAGTTCTTAGTAAAGGCAAAGTCATTCTTAAACTCACATCTAGCAAGACTTTGGCTTTGAATGATGTTCTTCATATGCCCACAATAAGAGCTTATCTTATTTCTATATCTTTATTAGGAAAAGTTGGGATTAAGGTCACTTTTGAGTCTGAAAAAATCGTAATGACTAAAAATAATGTCTTTGTGGTAAAAAGGTTATTGTAACCAAGGTTT
This sequence comes from Ceratonia siliqua, assembly GCA_034509205.1. Lineage (NCBI taxonomy): Eukaryota > Viridiplantae > Streptophyta > Magnoliopsida > Fabales > Fabaceae > Ceratonia > Ceratonia siliqua. The sequence goes on from JASKGM010018461.1 coordinate 15,166, forward strand.
ATTTGTATTGAATGTTTATGAAATTATCAATAAGAATGATGAATCATCTTTTGCTTATTTCTTGACTCTGTTGATTTGTGGCATGCTAGATTAGGCCATGTTAATGTAAGTTATATCAAGAAAATGCATACATTATGACTTATCAACAATACTAATAACTCACAATAATAAATGTTAAATTTGTGCTTAGACTAAATTGACTAAGAAATCATGTCCATCTATTAATAGATAATCTAATTTATTATATTTAATTATACAGATTTAGGGGACATGAAACAAACAATGACTAGAGGTGGTAAGAGTTACATGTAACCTTTATAGATGACTATTCTAGATATACTAAAGTATATTTAATTAGAAATAAAAATGATGCATTTGATATGTTTTTTTTCATTTAAGGCTGAAGTTGAAAATCAACTCAATAGAAAAATTATAAATTATATCTGATAGAGGAGGTGAATATATCTTATTTAATGAGTATTGTGAAAAAGAATAAATAATTCATGAGACTACTCCTCCTTATTCACTTGAATCAAATGTAGCTAAAAGGAAAAATAGAACATTAAAAGAAATGATGAATGCAATGCTTGTTAGTTCAACTGCACCTAATAATTTGTGGGAGGAAGCAATTTTATCTACATGTCATTTGCAAAATAGAATTCCTTATAAGAAAATAGGCAAGACACCTTATGGATTATGGAAGGGTTATTCTCCTAATTTAAAAGTGTGGGGATGTCTAACTAAGGTTTTATTACCTGATCCTAAAAAGAGAAAAATATGTTCTAAAACTTCTGATTGTGCTGCATATAAATTTCTTGTTTTGAAAAGTGATATTCATAATTGCAACACTATTATTGAGACAAAGAATGCTGAATTCTTTGAACATGTTTTTCCACTTTCTGAGAAGCTTACTAAAGAAACTAGTGATTCTCATGCTATTAATAATGATTTAGAAAACCCTATTGAGGAGTTAAGAATGAGTAAAAGACCTAGAAAAATAAAGTCTTTTGGAAATGATTTTTTCACTTCCTTTCTTATTGAAAGTGATCCACAAAATTATGTTAAAGCTATTTCTTCTTCTGATTCTGTATTTTGGAAAGAAGCCATTAAAACTGAGATTGATTCTATTTTACAAAATAAAACTTGGACTTTAATTTATTTACTCCCGGGAGCAAAAATAATGGGTTGTAAATGGATTTTCAAAAGAAAACATAACCTTGATGGCTCTATTGACAAATATGAAGCTAGATTGGTTACAAAAGGTTTCACTCAAAAACAAAACATTGATTATTTTGATACCTTTGCCCGGTAGTTAGAATATCTTTTATTTGAGTCTTAATTGCTTTGGCTTCAATTTATAAACTGTTTATTCATCAAATAGATGTTAAAACTGCATTTTTGAAAATAAAATTTACATGGAACAACCTGAGGGTTGCGTGGTTCCTAGTTTTGAAAATAAAATTTACAAATTTCATAAGTCTTTGTATGGTCTAAAACAAGCTCAAACAGTGGCATGAGAAATTTGATCAAGTTATTTTGAGTAATGGTTTTTTTCCATAGTAGGAGTGGATAAATGTGTTTATACTAAACATGTTAATGATGAATATGTAATCATTAGCTTATATGTTGATGACATGTTGATATTTGCCGCAAGTCTTGATATTGTGAATATTATAAAACAATTTCTTGCTTTACATTTTGAGATGAAAGATTTGGGTGAAGCTAATGTTATTTTGGGTGTAAGAATCATAAGGAAAGAATTTAGCATAATGTTGTCACAAGAACATTATGTTGAGAAAAATCTTAAGAAGTTTGGCAATTTTGATGTAACACATGTGAGTACGGCTTATGATTCTAACACTCAATTGAAGAAAAATTGAGGTGATTCAGTTAGTCCATCAGAGTATGCTTAGATTGTTGTGGTGATGCATTTAATGAATTATACTTGACCTGATATAACATATGTTGTGTGTATATTGAGTAGATATACTCATAATCCTAATCGTGATCATTGGACCGCACTGGTCAGATTATTAAAATATTTGAGACGTACCATAAATTATGGTATTTTATATAGTGGATTCCCCGCTGTACTTGAAGGGTATAGTGATGCAAATTGGATCTCAGAATCATATGAGACAAAATCCACTAGTGGTTATGTGTTTACCCTTGGTGGTGATGCAATGAGTTGGAAATCTACTAAACAAATTATTATTGCTAAATCTATAATGGAGTAAGAGTTTGTAGCTCTGGAATTGGTAGGTAATGAGGCTAAGTGGTTAAGAAACCTTTTAGTAGATATACCATTGGGTATGAGACCAACTCCTTCAATGTCCCTACACTGTGATTTCCAAGCGGCAATAGCTTGCTAAAAATAAAACCTTTAATGATAAAAATAGACACATTCATCTGAGACATGATGTTGTGAAGTAGCTGCAAAGAGATTGAATTATATCCATTGATTATGTTAAGTCTAAAGTGACTTTGGCCGATCCTTTGACTAAAGCATTGGGAAGAAAATTTATTTTAGAAACATCGAAGGGAATGAGATTATTGTCAATTTGAGATATCAACAATGATGGTAACCCAACCTATGTGATTGGTGGATCCATGAAGTATATTCAATGGGTAATAATAAGTCATTAGTTGATCCCGATTAGCACTATAAGTGAGGATGAGTTAATCTCTTAATGATTTTCATATCCCTTATGGGTGGTGTACTAGTTGTAGTGTATACTTGATGAAGTCTCCTAGATGAGTGTAGAGTTGGGTCGCTCCAATGAGAATTGTGGCAAAGTCTCTAGAGCACTCATGAATATCCAGGCAAGCACACAGCTTATTCGCAAAAAACCGCAATGAACAATAGAAAATTGTGGGGGGTCTAAATGTGAATGGTGAGAGATTAAATTTACAACAAAAAGTTTATGGTTCATAGAAGCTAAAAGCTTCACCATTAACTCTGTAAGTTGTCTTTAATTTATTATAGGTCTAGTTCATAGCTTAAAAGACCTAGATTTGATGCATTTATACTCATGTTACAAACCCAGTAGGAAATTCTCATTTCTTAAACTTTTGAAATATGTAAAGGATTGTTGTGAAAAGTGTGTATTTCAAAAGGCAATATTTTTTATTATTAACTTAACAAGAGATAGTGGAAATTATCTCCATTCTTCATATGAACAAAAGAGTACAAACATAAAAACATATAATAATGAAAAGCAAGGTAAGTATTTAATGCACAAGGACTTGAAAGATAAGGTACAGAGAGGCATGTGTTTTCATGCACTTAATGGGGTGGAGGGAAAATTTATTAGATTGGTGTAGTAGGATATGCTATACATGGTTCCATGTAGAGGATGATAATGCCATTCATGTTGCAACAGTGAAGTGCAACGTTCATTTTCTAGATCCTCCTATAAAAGTTGTAGCATCACATCATTGGGAGGGCATACTAAAAAAATTACTTTGGCACTTCGTCTTCCTCTCTTCTGTCTATGTTCTATTGGATTTTAATCTTGTTTTTCTGCTATTCTTGTCTCCTGGCTGCTAAGTACACATCATCTGGAAGGTCTATTGTATCCTAAAAGGATTGTCGCTATTGTGTCTTTGCACCATATAGAGACGCAAGATAGTCCTTTGAGGATACTGTAATACACGCCTCAGACATTTAATTTTTTCTGAAGTCTTCATCCATCAATATATTTCCAACAATGGATTCCTTTTACTTATTTTATTCAACTTTACCCCCATTTCAACCTTGAGGACAAGATTGTTTTGGAAGATGAGGGAAATGTTACGGATGAAGCCATATCAAAGGATAAACGAGTTCGTAAGGAGCCACTTTGGCTTAAGGATTATCAATGTTAAAGTGATGAGCTGTAGTGTGAGGATTGGTTGTAACTGAAGTATCACTATTACTGTTATTTTTAAATGTGTTCCCAATTATCTGTTATATTTTACCTTCATTTGCTAGTGAGTTAACAGCTAAACCAGTAGTTCTTTTCATTAGTACTGTTCATTGACTTGTCAACGAAGGTTATAAATGTAACAGTCTTCATTTTTGGAAGGATATCAGAAAAGTTAAACCCATTTCTCTCTCTTTCTGTTTTCTGGAGGTACGTAACCTCGAATTACACTATTCTATGTGTAACAAAAATCCATATTACCATTTTCGCAATCCATCAACCATGGTGCCATGAATCACCTCTGTCATTCTGATCCTTCCCATCAATCATTATAAGGGCTAGAATAGATAAAAACAACAAATTTCCCAAGCTCACACGAAGAACTACTTGTACTTGAAAAAATTCTTTTGAGTAGGTACCAGAAGCACCTATCCCTGTTGGAGTGGATTTAGACAAATCAAAAAATGGAAGAAGATTACGAAGAACTTACAAATAAAAAGCTAAAGTTCTTTGAATAACATAGATGGCATTATTGTACTTGGTTTGAAGGTGGCAAGTGACGGTGGTGAAGGTGGAACAACGGTGGCGAGCGATGGACACAAGCAGCGAGCGGCGGTGCGAAGGTGGAGGAGGGCCAACATTCTATAAACCAAATGGAGTGAGAGACTTTGAAATGGAAATGAGCATGAGGGTGGGCGACGGTGGCAAAGGTGGCGTGACAATGGCGAAGGTGGCGAGTGGCAGTGTGATGGTGGCGAATGGTGGTGGAGGAGGCCAAGCCTTCTAACGAAAATAGAGGGGCCTAGTTTGAAATGAAAGAGGTACGGGGGAAGGGAAAGATGAAATTCGGGAAAGAAAAAAAAAAGTATAATTGTTGGCTTAGCTAACTCAGCAATTATATTAGTAAAAATATAATAATGTATGATAGTGTAAAGGCAATGGGTGTACAAGTATCATTTTTGAAACCTATATGGTGTGAAAAAATATTTTTTATTTTCATTTTTTAAAATAATTTTTATTTTTAAATTTTCATGTTTTAGATAACATGTTCGATTTATGTAGTCTCATCATTTAGATTTTTGTTTTTAAAATTTTGATAAGGAATACTAAAAATAATATTTTATTATTTTAAAATTTTCAACATTTAAAAAAAATATTTTTATCAAATTCAACCAAACATGTTTTTCAACTTGTTTTCTATTTTCACATAAATGAAAGCAGAAAATGAACAATTCAAACAGGTTTTTAGTAACTTGTTTTCTTGTAATTTGGTTTATTAAATTTAAAATAATATTATTTATACACTATTTTTTACTTATTTATAACCATTAATATATTATAAAATATTAATGATGTTAGATGATAAATAATAATAAAATAATGTATGTGAGAGAAAATACAAAAATAATGTAAACAAATAATATACAAATAACATTACTCTTAAATTTATTGGGGTGGATTCATAAGAATCAAGTATACTTGACATATTATTATTATTTATTTATTTATAATAATTGCATGTAAAAGTATTAGGGTTAGACATAAAAAGTTGATGAACTCATAACATCAAATTTATCTTAATTTTTTCATATACAAATTATCTTAACTTTAAATATTAAAATTAGAGTAATGAGCTGTTAAAAATTATCTTAACTTTAAATATTAAAAATTATCTTAATTGATTCGGTAACTATAGGATCCGCTGTTATCAGATTATGCAGGATTACATTAGATATTCCTTTGACAAGCACTCTAGAAGGTTAAGAGATCCTGGATGAATATTGAGTTATTTTGCTTCTCATTTCTGCTTCTTCCTTAGGCATCAACCGAGATGCTTCCATTTCTCTGTTAAACGTATTATTAACAGAGAAGTTCTTGTTAATGAAATTTATCAGTCTTCCCCTGTTAAGAATTTACAAGTTACAACCAACCGTGGTCACCATTTATATGGTAAAAGAGGTTGAGATATCATATGTTTCAGTCGTGAGAGAGGAAGGAAAAAAAAAATATATGTTTTCAGGATGAGGAAGAGAAAAAAAGCATTAACATTAGCGGTTACTCGGGCTACCACCTTAGTGACACTAATTCTGCGATTACTCATTTAACTAATCAATAAACTTTTTGTCTACTGCTAAGTTGACATCAGGAAAGCAACCGTGAAAATAAGTGGCGGACTCATAAGCTTTGACTAATGGGGCTAATTTATTAAGTAAAAAAAAAGAGGTTAGTTTTTATTTTCATCAAATTCTCAATTATATTAAATGTTGTTTATACAAAATATATAATCACATCATTTTCATTAAAAAAATATATATAAATTACAATTATTCACTACGTGTTTTCATATTTTAAAAGTATTATATAATTTTTTTATTTTCAACACAATTAAGAATATATCTCTTTATATATGTAACCAAACAATCATACAACCATTCATTTCTTATATAATTGTGCATTTCATTTTTAGCAAAAATTTTCATTTTCAACACTATAAAAAATATCTATCTATTTTTTCATCTTCTAAGAATTACTTTTATATGGATGGTCCTACTAGTATTGGTGAATTCTCTACTTCATTAAATTCTTGAGACTCTAATGTTGATTTCCTTTTAAAATATTTCTTCATTTTTAGCACATTAAAAATAAAAAATACAATCACACATTAATTAAATATAACTAAATCAATTATTAATTGCATAATATATTACAAACTTGCAATACTTTAAGAATTAAAAGAATTGTAAAATTTTATACTCAATAACCCTCAATCAAATCACACAAATCAAAATAATAAAATAATGCAATATCAAGAATATTGATAAATTTATTACAATAAGTCAATAACACAATAAAATGATGAAGATTGGAGATATTACAAGTTTAATTTTTAAAGGATATAATAAGAGTTACAAATTTAATATTAGTTGAACTTCCTAATCTACTCTAAAAAAAAACCTTGAAAACTTAAGAATTTCATTTTTAAAAAAAATATTTTCTTTCTTCCATTATCTTCACTTACAAAACATGAAAGACTTTTCAAATTGGTAAGGATCCTTTCAAATTATATGGAGGACTTGTTTAATTAAGTTAGTAACCTAATGGAATAAAAAAAATATTTCATAAAGTCAAAATTTATTTTTTATATATATATATGGAGCATAAAATGGGGTCATAGGATAAAAAGAGTAGTCTCATTTTTTAATTTTTAAGAGTAGTCTCGTTTTTTAATTTTTTAACATTAATTAATTATTATCTATGTCATATAATTTTTTAAAAATTTTTAAAATTTTTAAAAAAATTGCTTATATTTTGTTTAGTATTTATTCACAATTTTTTTTGATACTATTCATTTATAAGTAAAAAATATTTTAAAAAATTCAAAAATTTTTTAAAAAATTTTTTAAAAATTATATGACATAAATAATAATTAATTAATGTAAAAAAAATAAAAAGAATTTAATTTAAGAAAATAAAAAAAAGTAGTCTACCACCACTGTCTTTTTTCATATATATATATATATAAACAAAATTGTTGTGGGGTAATTGCCCACCTCCTCGGTGGGTCTGCCAGTGGTGAAAATGACAAGTTATCTATATAGTTTGAGTTGAAAGACGAGAAACCCAGCAAGACGAGAAGCACGATTTTATACCGGTAGAGATTTGTCATGTAAGCATTTGGCAATTAAAATTTTACTTCGGCAGTGACCTTTCCACAAAGGTGACAACTCAACATTTTCTATAAGTGAAGTTAACAAAGTTAATGGTAAGTATACATTTGAAGCTATTATGTAAATTAAGAGATATTAATGAAAAGAAAAATTTTAAAAAAACTTAAAACATGATAAAAAATTAAAGGACTAAAAATAAACTATAAAGTAACGTAGAACCAAATGTTAAAAAATTTTAAAAAAACTTACAACATGATAAAAATTAAAGGACTAAAAATAAACTATAAAGTAACGAATTAATGGTGTAAATAAAATTTGACAACGACTAGGCCAACATCGCCATGAGTGTACTGTGTACAGATTAAAGTTCGGTTCCCTAAGAAATACTCCATTCCCCACCAAAACTGATCAATCTTATCATGTCCCTCTCACTCGATACAAATCACATTCAAAGCGTGAAACTTTGTTACGTCTCTCTTTGTTGGTTCTACGTTGTCTTCTTCTTAAAAAGCTGTCATCCCCATTCTAAAGCATGAAACTCTGTTACGTCTCATTAATTGTCTTCTTCTTAATCTTCTAACCACTCTCATCATTATTTCTTTCTCTTCCTCATTCTAACTTGCTGCATAATCCTATAGCTAGTCTTACCATGCCATCTTCATTATCTCTCTCGCCACTCCCCCACTCTCAATATCTTCAAAACCTCTTAGACTCAGCACGTCCCTTCCTCCGCGATGAGCTCCACACCATTGACAACAACTTACCTTCGCTGGTAGCCGTTCTTCGCTCTGTTGGCGCGGGTGAGTGCTGGCACAAGCATGGCAGCTTTCTCCAACACCTTGTTGATATATACCGCATTCTCAAGCTCTGGAAAGTGCCTAATTCTGTCTGCCTTTGCGGCCTCTTCCACTCTGCTTACTCCAATTCTTATGTAAACCTTGCTATATTTGACCCTTCAACTGGCCGTGAAGTGGTTCGTGCTCATGTTGGTGAAGAAGCAGAGCGTTTGATTCACTTGTTTTGCATTGTACCCAGGCAGCCACTCATTCATGATGATCTATTGTTTCAATACTCTGATTCGGAACTCCTCGAAGACCTTAAGCATTCCGAGATATCGCTAAGGAATGCAAAGGAGAAGGGGCTGTTCAATGGAGAAGAAGGTTGGAGAAAGAAACTGCAGAGTATGCTTCCGGCTGATGGCATAGAAGTTAAGAACATTCGGACTGGTGAACCTGTCCATGTTTCGAGGAGGGTCGTGGCTGTTTTCCTGATGATGACCATGGCGGATTTCAGTGACCAACTATTTGGCTTTCAGGATATGCTGTTTGATAACTGCGATGGCCGCCTCGAGTTTAAGGGGAACAATTGTGGGGCTCTTTGGCCAGGAGATGTTAAGCCAGGGCTGTGGCTGAATTCAATTTCGAGGATGGCAGCGGTGTACACTTTGATTGTGAGAGAGGAAGAGATTTTCATGGAAGGGAAGAAAAGGGCTGTAGGTGGTGATCAGGCTAATAGTGGCAGAGATGAAGAAATTGAGTTGGTGGTACCGCCAGTTTTTGATAACTGCACTAGAGTTTTGAATGTAAGAGATCAAATAATCGCAAGGGATATGTACTGGGAAGCTGTTTGTGATATGCCTAAGAAAGGGTTGGAGAGGGCTGAGGAATTGTTGGTGGGATCTATTGAGAAAAACCCATTTGTTGGAGAGCCATATGTGGTGTTAAGTCAGGTTTATTTGACAAAAGGGAGATTTGAAGAGGCGGAAAGACAAGCCGAGAGAGGATTGACCCTTTTGTTGGAATGGGGAAGTCCATGGGACAAGAGGACTTCTTGGGAAGGGTGGATTGCTTGGGCCAGAGTGTTGTTGATGAAGGCAAAGGAGAAGTCTTGGCCTCAAACTTCATGGGGGATCCTCAATTTGGGTCTTGTAAAGTAATTGGGTTTATGCAGCCCCATATCTTGAACCAAATAAATAAGAGGTATAAGCAATATATATTGGTATATTATTTTGTAGTGTTATGTGTACCCCTCTCTTGCTTTGTGCAATTTGATGTCTTTGCCCTTTTTTCAAGTAAAATATATTTGTCAAAAAGATGAAAGCGTAACGTATTTCAACATGTCACTAGTTTTTACAACATCTGCCAGGTTTGATTTCTGAGTTTGCATGAAAAACAGTATTTAGGTTTTTTAGTTATATAAGATATCCATAACTTAGTGCAGTGAGAAGTAAGAGGAGGGTAAAGAGTAAGAATAGAACTCATATACGCTTCAATCTTAAAAGATTAACAGATGGTTACCATGTGAACTATTTAGTTTTGAGCGGTATTTAGCTTTGGAGCATGAGCCAAAAATTACAGTTCACGGATTTAACATCTTTTTGGATGGATCATTATATGTTATCTTATTATTATTCTAAAAGCATGACAACCATCTTCAAGTGGTAAAAGCAATAGAAATTATCTTTTAGTGAACATATGCACATGGATGAATTACAGAGATAAAATTTAAGCCTCAACTTAGCTAGTCGGAGGCAGAAGCAAACCCGATAAACATCCATCGACAAATTAATCCAAATGCTGTAAGAGGATAAGGCATTTGCAGAAGGATTAAGATTCTCTTATATTTGAAGAGAACATAATAATTTCATATTTGAGAGAAATAAACGTGTGGGACTCTTAATTATTAAGGTTCACTTATATATATTGTTTGTGAGCTTATATTTATTTCTTTCTGAATGTGATATTGTTATTTTCTTTTGTGACATGAAAGAATCAAAATTCACTTGTAGACTATTTGTATTTTGAGGTTAATTTTAATTTTGAAGAGAAAGAGTATGTGGTTAAGTTAATTAATTAAAATATCCATTATGTTTGTAATAGCTCCATTAGTGTGGATAATTATCAACTTCTGCAACGAGATGGATAGAGAAACTTCGCACTGGATGATTTTAATACAATTTGGTCAGATTAATATTAAGTTGTGCAATAATTAAGAAACAAGTTTTTTGACCTCATTCTATGAATTACTATTGATTTACAAAGATATATAATTCCAAAATTCTTTCCCTTTATTTCTGTAACAAATTAATGGGAAAGATTTATGACAACTTATCTTTAATAATATTCATATATCACATTTTGATAAACAGAAATTAATTGTATTGATATATTCTTATTCATAACATAATTAATTGTCATAATGATGTATAAATTGAAGGTAAAAGACAAAAGAAAATTTAAATATATAATAAATTTCTCATTAATAACATAACACTACTATAAGGAACAGTGAGATCGCCATTCGCCTTGCCTATGAATTTTTAAATATTTTTATCAAGTACATACTATCCTAACTAAGGAAAGACTTGTCAGAACATTTTATGCGAATTTTAGGGTACATTTGGTTTGAGTTTTTTCTTTTTTTTCTTTTTGTTAAAAATAAAAAATAAGATTGAAAACGTGTTTTGTTAGATACTTAAAAATATTTCTTCAAAAAATTAAAACTTTAAAATAACAAAAAGTTATTTTTAATATTTTCTATTAAAAATTTTGAAAATTGAAAACTATAGTTTTGATAACACAATGACAATTTAGTAAATACAAACCAAACATATATTTATAATTTCATTTTCTAAAAATAAGAAATATAAATACAAATTAAATATGTTTCTAAGATTTAAAAATTTTAAAATAAACTATTTTCAAAAAATATTTCCTCAAATCAAAGTTCAAATGTAAAGGAGAAAAAAGGGTTCAATTTGAAAGATAATATGATGAAGGCAACAGAGAGGCTGGAAAGAGACTTGTGAGAGTCATAAACGTTTTAGAGTTGCCTTTCCATTTCAACAATTAGAAAACAAAATTCAATCCTGTAGATACATATTGCTCAATTGGAGGGGTATGTTTAATTATATTTTTGTTCCTAATTTGTTAAAATTATAGTTTTAGTCTATTTAATTTCAGTTTGAACAATATAACCTCTAGTTTCATAAAAATTATAATTTTGACATTCAGTTAATTTTTCATTTATTTCTTAACAGAATTGATAATGTGAATGTTCAAAAAGTCACATTAATTACAAAAAATTATATATCACCTAATTATGTTGCCACCTCAGCCTCCACATCAGCACCCTCTATCCATTGCAAAACCCCCAATTGCTACAGGCAACTCTGACAGCAGTGGAGCGAAGAAGTACGAGGAGAATTTCAAAGCAGAAATTGATACATTGAACCCCTTTGAATAGATGAAGGAGGCAGTGACTCGATTTGGTGGTATTGGTTACTAGAAACCCATTCACCATAACCTTTCCCCTGCTTAGGTATGCTTTCTCTCTCACTAGTTCCGCCATTGATAAAGGAAAGGTTTCTTCTTTTCCTTCCCTCTGCAACAAAAATTTGGGGCTTAATAGCCAAAAAATGCTTCTGAAATTGTTTATCTTTTGTAATGTTGAAGATGGCTCTTTGGCTTTAAGCAGAGAGTTGTGTTAAAGAACTGATTTTGAAAGAAAGGGAAACTCTTGGAAAGAACTAAAAAGTTTGTTGAAGGTTTGAGATTGAAACTACAGAAGGAAAATTATGGCTTATGTGGCAGTGAACTCCGACTAAGGAGGCATCATAATTAAGTAATGTCTAATTTTTTTAAGTTTATGTGACTTTTTGAATATTCATGTAAGTAATTCTATTAAAAAATAGATGAAAAATTAACGAGCGCTAAAAATATAATTTTTATGAAATTAAAAAAATTATATTATTTAGGTTAAAACTAAAGAGATCAAAACTATTACTTTAGTAAATTAGGAAGACCAAAAATACAATTAAGCTTATCTTTTATTATAAATTTTAATGATAATGTTAGCATAGAAATTGATATTTTAGAAAAGAAAAAGAGTTAAATTATACCCACTCACCGTACCACTTTAGCCAATCAGTTAATATCTCACTTGGTACAAACTTCAATCTTTAAAATTTTGGTGATTTTGATATCAATAGACATTTTAGAAAAGAAAAAGAGTAAATTCGGCCCATTCACCTTAATACTTTAGCCAATAAGCTAATAGCTTATGTGACACCAATTTTAATCTTTGGTATGAATTTGATATCATGGGTCAAATATCATTTTACCTTTGCTCACTCTCCACTCCCCAAGTCACAAACTTCTTATGTAAAAGAAAAATGACACTATTTTTTTAAGATTTAATGAATGTTTTGGTCCCCAAAGGTTATTAAATTTTTAATTTAGCCATTTAATATATATTTATTAATTTGATCAACCAACGTGTATTTTTATCAATTTGGTTCTCTAAGGTCTATTTTTGTCTTTAAGAATATCTTTTTTAACAATTTTTTCTACTAATTTAGTCTTTAAAAATACAATTTTTTTGACAAATATGGACAATCAAAATTAAGGGAAAAATCATCGGAAGGTGAAATTGATAATTCAAACAAACTTCAAAAACCAAAGTAATAATTCAGTCTTTATCCAAATATTATACTAATCCTTTTAACCAATTAACCAATAGCACATATAATTATTCTAACATGATGATATAATAAATTATGGTCAAACTCAAACTACAAAAAAAAATTGATTTAGTGGATTTAATTTTATTTACATATTTTATTTTTAAAAAGATGACAATCAGAAAAGCCAGATTGAAAGAAAAAAAGAATTTGACCAAATCAAAGAGTACTCAATTTTAAACGGTCCAGGTATACGATATCATTGACTCTTTTGCTGCACAGACAAGCCTAAAAGAATGCGTGAGAGAAATGGGAATATGAAATCGAGTTATGAAAAAATATCATAAATTGAATACTTATGGAATTAAAGAGGAAAATGAGAGAATTAGAAATTAAAAAAAGCAAAAAAAAAAAAAAAAAAAGACAAAGCAATGAAATTTAGACATAAAAATTGGGTTTTTTTCCCTATACATGAAAAATATTTCTCACACATTGTTAAACCAGTGAACAACACCAGTACACCTCAAACACAACACAGTGTATATACGCCTTTCCTACTTTGCATCTCTATTGCCCCTCTCAAGCTGCTACAACCTCCTTTTGTCTATCTCTCGTCCTCTGTGGAAACTTAGTTTCTCCTGTGTATATTTTTCTGTGTCTATATATACTCTTGTAGCTTGTAACTTGAGATTAAGGAATTGATAATACAAAGAAGGGTTCACTCCATATTCCATCTTCATCTCCTCTACCTTCTCTTTCTCTTGAGTCTTCATGGTATCAGAGATCTGAAAGTGTGAAAACCTCTTGTATCACACTAAATCTCCTCCATGGCCTCTATCAATCGTCCTTCTCCAATAACAGATGATTCCAGCTTGAACCAGAATCCTGCTCATACTCTAGCTCCCTCTCTCACCCACATTTTGATGCAAAATATTTATACCCACGTGTCTCCGCCTTGACCAAGTCTCAAAGAAAGACTCGGCCCCGTAGTTTATTGTTAAGTTGTTATTTTGATAAGGATGCAATCCCAGTTTTCTTTATCAAGTTGTTATTAGATAGACATGTAGTTCTTCACGACTATCCCATAGCTAGCTTCTAGTTATCAGTTTGCTGATTCCTTCTCTATAAAAAAGAAGGCTTCATTCAATAATAAGACAGAGAATAATATTATCATTCAGTTTGAATACTTCCGAAAGTGTGACTCTTTCTTAGTTCTGGTGAGACTACATAACTCAACTTGCTGTCCCTTTCCCCAATACTTCCCTAGCCTGCATCAATTTGGCGCTAGAGCCTATCACCAGGACCTCCAACCAGCACCTACTACCTGCACCATGAGCACTCGCATTGGACGCTCATACAACAACACGTACATGTCGCAGAATCAACGAGATGATATGCTGATGGAACTTTGTAATCAAATGACCTTGATAACACAACATGTTGACACAATCTAGGAACGAGTATTCCCAACCCCTCCAAGTGGACGACCATGAAGACAACAATAACCCCGATGGCCAACCTAACCAACCCCCAACAGGACCAGTCCCTCCCTAACCAATTGCCCACATACGCCCCCACAGCAACGACCTCCTAGAGCAGCTTCTCAGCCACTACCCAACGCCAATTACCAACAACCATTCCAACAGACGGGCTTATTTCCGCAACCAGGATTCCTCAGTATACCATGATCACTATGCAGCTTCCAAAGGAGTACGCATCGACATACCCGATTACTCTAGTAATTTAGATTCTAAAACTTTTCAAGATTGGCTTATGTCCCTAGACGATTACTTTGATTGGTTTTAGATGAGCAATGAGACAAAGGTTCGGTTTGTGAAGATGAAATTGAAAGGTCAGGCAAGAGTGTGGTGCCACAATGTTGAAGAACACCTACATAGATTGCACCAACCCCCATACTGGGAAGAAATGAAGTTAAAGCTCAAAGAAAAGTTTCTTCCTCTAGACTATGAGGAGACCCTGTTTGAAGAGTTGTTGGCTCACCATCAAGGTGTTCGTTATGTGGAAGAGTATACTGCTACTTTTCATGAGGTTATGTGGAAGAGTATACTGCTACTTTTCATGAGCTTAAAATAAGCAGTGGAGTAACCAAAACCAAGAAGCAATCTTTTGCACGTTATTGAGCAGGTTTACGAGAAGAAATCAAACGGGAACTCGTCACCACTAGACTGTTCAGCCTGGACGAAGCATTCCAACTCACCCTTAAGATTGAAGCTCAACTAAGATATGCACCTAAACAAGGTATCAATTAGAGTACTGCACTCGGGTTCACTAGCCAAACATACCGTAGAGCACCATTTGGGCAGAAAACCCATCCCCGACAGGATACAAGACAAGCTCGTGGTAAGTTTAGTGATCGAGCTCCTGAGAAACCCATCGACCACAACCAAGATACTGTTGGTGGCGTTAGGGGACAACCCGAATGTTACAAATGTAGAGGTATAGGCTATTTTGCTATACTTTGTCCCACAAAAAACCAGAAGTTTGCCCTAACATGTGCAGAAGACGAGATATGGCAAGAGCAGATTGCAACAAAACACCCTAATGTGGAAACCAAAATAGTGGCTAATGAAGAAATACCTACTGTGGAATTAGAAGGATCTCAACTTCCACTTTGCATGATCAGAAGAATCTTTTCTAGCCAGAAACAGAGCATTTAAGAAGAGCCCTGGTTACGAACCAATATTTTTCACACCCGCGTGGAGCACAATGGTAGAGCCATTAACCTCATTATAGATAATGGTAGCGGGATGAACATTGTTTCTAAGGAGCTGGTAGATAAGTTAAAGCTGGGTACAGAAAAAATGGACAAACCATGCAAGGTAAGTTGGATGGAAGTCACGTCCATTCCAGTAACCTTAAAGTGCTTGGTCTCTTTCTCCTTAGGTAAGGACTTCCAGGACACTGTCTGGTGTGATGTCTTACCCACGAGAACTTGCCACATTCTCCTGGGATAACCTTGGCCCTATGACAGGCGAGTGATGTACAATGGGTTCACAAATTCGTACAACTTGAAGCAAGGTGATAAAAATGTAATACTCAAACCCATGAGGATCTTGAATTTTCAACATCTAAAGAGTCAATCTCAAACCAGAACCTTATCAATCCGTAGGTTTGAAGCAGAAAGTGGCCCTGTTTGGCAAAGTTTTTAAAAACTGTTTTTTTGTTTTTTTGTTCTGCGAAAACAAAAAAACTCGTTTGGGTAACT
>JASKGM010018490.1:0-19036 GCA_034509205.1 Ceratonia siliqua
TGAGGGTAATGGGTTGACTTATATTTTTTCTCTTTTCTTCTTTTTCTCTTTTTTTTTTATTTTTCTTTTTAACCTAAAATTGGTAAATAATAAAATAATAAAAATGAAATAAATGAACTAAAATAAATAATAAAAAGAACTTGGACAAAAATAGGTGTTTACAATTAGTATCACAACGTGACGGCTGATGAAAAGCCATTGTTTTGAGGATCTAGGCGTGTAAGAGAAAATGTAGAAAAAAAAGAGTCTCCATCAATTAATTAGAAAGATAATTGAAATCCTTAAAAGTTGGAAACAAAACAGACACTAGCCCTTGAAACCAAATGAAGGATTGAAGAGTCTAATTACGCGTGAGAAAGGTGTTAAGCACACTACAACGTGCATCCCTAAGGATAGTTATCCTATAATGTTTGTTCTTAAAATTTGATGTATTTTATTTACCCCTCTTTTGTCAATATAATGAAAAAATATATATATAAATAATGAAAGAACTAGACCAGCCTTATTAAGTAAGTGCCTACATACCCTAAAAGAGACAAAGGTCAATGTAATTCGGAAATATTTGGATAAATTGATTAGATGATATGTATAATATCTTGTTTAAGAGTGTTAGGACATTAGGAGAAGATAAACTTCCACTTAAAAACTTCAAAAAAAAGGGCTAGGACTTTTGGAGATGACAAATCTCTACTAAAAGCCTATGAAAATTAAGACATTTAGAAATATGAACCTCCACTGAAAACCTATGAAATTGAGACATTAGGAGAGAATGAACCTCTACTTAATGCCTATGGAAGTTAGGACTTTGGGGAAGATAAACTTTCACTTAAAGCATATGAGAATTAAGCCATTATAGGAATAACGTTTCCACTTAAAGCCTGTAAGAAATAGGACTTTAGAGGAAGATGGACTTCCATTTAAAGCCTATGAGAATTAGGATGATCCTTAGAATCACATTTGGAAGAATGAACAATGTCATATTTGATAATAGAATGCTTTTAAATAATACATTTAATTTCATAATTTTTCACTTAGGCCATTAAGCCCTTCACATTAAAGTTCATTAAATTGCCAAAAGGATTTTAGTCAAAGTAGGCCCTTAGAACACAAAAGGTTTAAATGATGTATCAATTGAACCCAAAAAATTTTAGTTCAATGAGCCTTTTGAACCCAACTTATTAAAAGTGGGACTTAGGACCGAAACCCACTTGTTTAAAAGTAGCTTTCTAAATAAGGTAAAAGAAGACCCCAGATGTTTAGTTTTAGCATGTACAAACCTTATTTAATTTCTTTTCATAAGGCTTTAGACCTTATTTTGAGAAAGCTTTATTTTATTTTTGATATTTTGTTAAATGAGAATTAAGGTGCATTGGACACATTTCATCTTATAAGAAAAGGCTAAAATAATTTGCAACAACAATCAAATAAAAATAAAGAAAATAGCAAAACAAGTAAAATAAAAGAAATGGGGATGGCTTATGCCTTACAATGGGAATGGGGAAACAAAGTAAAACTCTACATACCAATGAGTAAACTACAACTCGGCCTAGGAATAAAAAGAAACAGCAAAAATTCTTGTAAGCATTAAAGCTAAAAAAACTTCATCCCAACTAAGCAATCACGTAAAACATTATTCCAGGAATAAGCTCAAATTAACCATTCACAAAGTCATAACCTAAAGATTTTAATGTACAACTCATCATTGTAAACAGATTATTATTTTCATAAAAAAAAATCTGATTCCATCTTACTTCCAAAATAATATCAAATTATAAAGACAAACACAAACTGAATCACAAACTAAATCAAGTTTTGTTCCAGATATAAAACAAAATCTGAAGAGGGAACCACGTTGTATTTTCGAGAAACAAGTTCCAAGTAAATAGGTAAGATCATATCATTCAAGAAGTAAGAGCAGCATCATTTTATAAGTAGAACACCAACTACCAGAACAGTGCCTAGAAGGGAGCCAGATTTGAACTCCATATTTGATTAGAATCACATATTCAAAATCCTCAACTAGCATTCTAAAATGAAACCACATTTCAACACAGAACAAATTCTTATTTTCAAACACCAAACAATATTAAGAAAAAAAACCACATTTGTACCCTAAAATCATCACATGATTCACTCAATGTCAGGTTTAATACCCCTCTCTCATGGGTTTGGAAAAGAAAGAAAGAAAATAACCCGAAAACGGGTTACCTCCCAGAGGACTCTTCGAACCCCACTTTCTCTTTCCCAAGCTGCAATTCCCCTTCAAAAACAACCTTTAAATGGAGAGTAGTAACCCAATATTTTCAGAGAAGGATCCCACCATTTATCAGCCACCTACCCTCCTCCTTATAGTCGAGTCCTCTTGCATCTAAGGGTCAGGAGCATCCAAGATCAAGCGTGAGATAATGAGCCACGATGAGAGAGGGACGAAGTAAAAGAGTGAAATTGTTGCAACATCATCTGAGAAGCGCTAAAGGTGCATGGTGTCAGCTGTCTATGCGCGAGAATCTTCCAGATAAAGAGAAATGAGTGAGCACATGGCAGGGATCGAGCATTAATGGCATGATGAAATAGCTATGTGTGAAGCTAAGGATGCAATGTGCAAGTGGAAGTATAGAGGTGCTATAAAATGTGCGAGTGAGTGTCTGCTGTAAGTTGTCAAGCATGAAGCATAAGATGGGAGACAACGTGAAGGAGGTGTTGGTATTGAAAGAGTGAGCATGCTGGGACGATATTAGAGGGAAAGGAAAAAAATTAGAGAATGGGACTAGAAGGAAAATGACCTAAAAGCTAGGTTTAGGAAGAGGGAAAGAGAATTAGGTTTAGTGGCTGATGGGTCGAGTTACTAGACCAGGTCACTGGTTGGCTAAAGTGAGTGTTGGGCTAGATCTATAGGTGGGCTAAAGTGCCTTGGGTTGGACCTTGGCAATGGGCTTTTTGGATTTTAAGTAAGTGAACTGGCCAAGAAAAAACAAAAGAAAAGGGAGATGTTGGGCTAATTAGTGAGAAAAAAGGATTGAATTTCTAGTAAAATAAATAAATAAAAGAAAGGAAATTGAGCTAACACACAAATATTTGCAATTTTTTTCTTTTTTTAATAACAAATAATAAATAAAAGAAAAGCCTGACAAAATATGGTGTTCGCAGTTACCCCTATTTACTTACTTCTTGATGGGGGGAAATGAAAAACTGACAGTTTTTTCAAATTTTCATATAAAGAACAAGTGAAGATAAAAACACATATTTTGTCCAGAAGCAAGATTAATGAGTAAATTGTAATTTAAATTTGGCAATGGATCAACCACATGAAACAGATAGAAAATTTGAAATATAGCAAAGGCAAAGTACCATATGTAGCTGATTAAAATTTGAAAAACTGGTAATAAATGGTAATTACATTAAGCATAAATGAAAATTGAAAAACTGGCAAGGGATGATAACCGCATTAAGCCAATTTTAAATAGAATTTTAGCAATTTATTATGGAATAAATAAGCACATTAAGTGAATTTGAAAACGGTAAAGAATTAATCAACATATGCAGTGAGTTGTGGAAACTTAATATGGCATAAATACCCAATACTAACTGAATTTGAAACTGGTATGGAAGAATCAACGTACGTAATGAAATGTGGAAACTTTATGAACCAAGTAAGGGGATAAGACCCATGCATCTGAAAGTCAGGAATCAGGCAAGGGAGAAAGACCCATGCAGTTGAGAATTAGGAATAAGGCAAGGTAGTAAGACCTATGCAGCTGAGAATTAGGAATCAGGTAAGGGATAGGACCCATGTAGCTGAAAATTAGGAATAAGGCAAGGGATAGGACCCACGCATGTGAAAAATGGGAATCAGGCAAGATAATAAGACTCATGCAGCTGAGAATTAGGAATCAAGCAAGGAATAAGACCTATGCAGCTGAGAATAAGGAATTAGGCAAAAAGATATTTGCAATTTGATAAGGAATTAACATGTGAAGCTAGCAAAAAAATTTGATATCTGGTAAGGGCGAACCGCCACATGAAGCTGACAAACAATTTTAATCGGGAACAAATTGATATACTATGTGTATTTGAAAACGGAGATTTTTGAAATTTTTAGTGGTAAACTGCATGAAATCAATAGAAAAATTGAGATATATAAAGGGCAGAGTGCCATATGAAGCTGATAGAAATTTGGCAAACAAGGGAAGTATTTTGAAATGTACCTTGCCCTTCCTAGAAATGCTTGACCAAACCGTTCTCTCTATCCGGCATTAGTTCATCATTCTTCTCTATAAATTTCCTCTTAAATTGTTTCTCCGGAATTACCTTTTCCTGATAACTTTCTTTTTCCAAAATAAATATTGAACCTTGGTCATTTGCCAAAAGTTGATGAGCTTTTCCTACTTTTATAGATAGGCAAAATAACGTGACATCAAAATTTTGCCCAAATTAGGCTTTTCTTTAATTCTCATACTACAAATAATATGCACATTATACCTTTTGATAGATGCAGTCTGCTGTTGATAGCAATAATTTCTTAAAATTTTGCCCTAATTTGAATTATTGTTCCAATATCAAGTCTTTGCTTAAACATTCAAACTCTTTAATTACGAACCCTCTTCAATTTGATGCCCTAATTTTTTGCATAAGGCGCCCTTTCGGGTTTTCAACTTAGTAGGCTTTTTTTCTTATGAATTATTCTTTTCGAAGGTAAGCACTAAATCTTAACCTTGTAAATAGTTTGATATCGGTTTAGATCATGTCAAGTGTAAATAGCTTGATATCGATTCAGACCATGTCAAGTATAAACAGCTTGATATTGATTTAGATCGTGTCAAGAAGATTGTTTCTAATTCATGTAATGCAATACTGATTAACAATGAAACATTAAGGAGTCATTTTCAATTCAGCCTTTATTAATCCACTCAAATTTTATCCAACGAATATTGAGGAAGAATGAAGTCTAGTAGATTAATAAACTCCTTTTAGTAAAGCCAGTATACTGAAAAAAGAAACAACCTGTTTGGTTCTATTTTTAAAAATTGTTTTTTTGTTCTGCGAGAACAAAAAAACTCGTTTGGGTAACTGTTTTCATTAGTTATTTTTAAAAACTGCGAGAACAAAAATAATTTTTTTTGTGTTTTGGCTTATTTTTATCATCTGTTTTCTAAAAAACACGAAAAACAACTGATGAAAAATATTTTTACCAAAAAAAGTTTTTTATTTTTTTGTTCTATAAAACTATTTTTTAGAGTTATTTTCAAAAACTATTTTAAAAATAATAAAACAAAAACCGTTCCAAACAGCCCCAAAGGGATCGTAGAGCCTTTGTACAAATGATAGAAAGACTCAGAGACAAAGGAAACATTGTCCCAGTTTGATTATTGACAGGGAATTTTATTAGGTGAATAAACCTCCATTGTCGATGCAAGTTGATAGAAAATCAAAAGGTCACAAGACCTTTGAAGTTCGTTAAATGAACAAACCTCTTTTAATGAAGCAAGTGATAGAAAAAAAGGGATTATATAACCCTTAAAGTTTGTTAAATGAACAAAACTTCTTTATTGAAGCAAAACAAAATAAGATAACAAAAATTTGCCCAAGTTTAAGTTTTTCAGTATTCGTTGTCATTGATTCTCATATTACAACCGATATGCAATATGTATCCTTTAACAAAAGCATACTATTAATGACAGTGATTTCTAACAGGAAAATTACCCCAGTTGCAGCTTTTTTAAGTTTTTACTTAATTACCCAATTTCTTTTGAGTACGGGTTCTTTTCAAACTAATGCCCTAACTTTTGCCTAAGCCGCCATTTTGAGTTTTTGACTTAGCGGGCTTTTTTTCCTATCCCTTTCTCTCTTCTTTTTTTTCTTCTTTCCAATTTTTTTTTTTGGCTCATTATGGGAATTATACCTTTTTCTAATGAGTTAAATATTTTTGCCAAAAAAATTTTCTACTTCGTTATTCTTTTTTTTTAGGTCACAAATGTCCATATCCATTTCAACATGAGAATCAAAGAACAGATGCTGAAGAATCTCAAATGGAAAGAAAATTAATAGGAAAGAATTTCCTTAAATGAAAGAAATGAGAAGATAAACAAGAATATTTTTAAAAAAAAAAATGAGAGTGTGGTAGACGAAAAAGTTAATAAACATCAAATTATAAGCTTTCATTCAAGTGGATAAAATAAGGCCTACAGTTAAAAAAAAAATGGCCTTGTACTATAGCCAAATGAATCAAAGCCTAAATTAAATATTACTAAAAAATGTAAACATAGTTGATCAACTTTGCATCACAGTTACCGAGAAATTGGTCTCCTTGATCCAGTCTAGTTCGATGATCTCACGCTTTATATTCCTCTATATTAACATTCACTGAGTCATTTCCTTCATGGTTGGGAAAGGGATTGGTATTGATGTTCAGGCCATTATGGTCCAGCACGATGGCTCCACGCTTAAGTAATTTCATAACTTTCCACTAGAGTGGCCAACATTTCTCTATTGAATAGCCCATTGCACCTAAATGGTATATAAACTGTGCATTAGGGTCATACCCTGCAAGATAGGGTGGTTGACCTGGCTCGGTTGGTACTGGGCTTATGAAGCCACCATCATACAATTTTTGGTAAAGGTCAGGGTTTGATATTTGGAAGTCAAGGAATGGCTCAGTATTTCTAACTAACATGTTTTATGGCCGGTTGGATGAAGGCTTTGACCCTTTACTGGTGCCTGTATATAGTTGACCTCTGGCACATTTTCTTGAAAAGTTTTTCTTTTTTCCTTGTCTTGCAAGATCATCATTTCTACTTGGTGTCTTTCCAATCTTCATAAGTACTTCAATTCTATCCTCATCTTTGATGAGATCAGAAAAGTCATTATAAGCATTGCCCACCATAAGACCAATGTAAGGGGCTTCCGTAGCCCCAAAGAAATATGAACATGTTTCAGAGCTTGTCATAGGAGGTTAAACATTAGTAGCTAATTTTTGTGATTTCTAGGCACATTCCTTGAAAGTTTCTTTCTCCTTCTTTTGCATCACCAGCAGCTGCTCTTTTGTGTGGGCAGTATCAAGATTAAAGAAAAAATGCTTGAGGAAAGCATCTGCCATATCTTCCCACCTATTGACCTTAATGGACCGGAACAGTTAGGAAATATTCGAGTACCTAAAAGAGCCAGCTACATCCGAGTAATTATGTTGGAGTTGAGTCGTATAGCTTCTTACCTACTATGGCTGGGACCTTTTATGGCAGATATTGGTGCACAAACCCTTTCTTCTATATTTTCAGAGTTCGGTAGAAGAGAAGGTTCCATCGGAACAATTATTTATTTCTATTTCAAGATACCTGATCTCTTTTTTCAAATTCTTTTTTTATTTGAAAAAAAAAGTGTGGGGATAAATGACAAAAAGATATTGGAACATAACTTTGGAAGAGATGATGGAAGCAATTACGACCCAATTGCAAGAGCGGAGCTCTACCAACTGAGCTATTCCCCCCCGAGCCAAGTGGAGCATGCATGAAGGAGTCAGATGCTTTTTTTATTCTTTTCCTTGGCACAGTTGAGCCATCCTGGACTTGAACCAGAGACCTCGCCCGTGCAGTAAATCATCGCACCTACAGTCCAACCAATTAGGAGAGAATCAATAGATTCCTTTTTGGGAGCGATTCATCCTTCTCGAACGCAGCTAAAGAAAGATGATGGAGAGTTGGCCAAAATGGGCACTAAATACTTTTCAGGAAATCTCCTCCAAATCACTAGTATGGTTATCAAAATCATGAGCATCAGCATGTAAGTTCCATATCCAAGTAGTAGTACCAGGTCCCTTAGCTATTGTTCTTGAGAAATGACCGGGTTTAGCCCATTCCTCGAAAGAAGTTTTTATGAGATCTATATCTACCAAAATTTTGACTTCTGGTTCCGACGAACGAATAATCGTTGAGTCCTCCCCGGATCTGGTGTATCATAAGGGATTTGCCTTTTCTATTGATTCCTCCGGATTGGATCAAAAACAATTCTTGAATGAGGTATTCAACTCCAGGGATGAATCGACAAAGAAATCTTTATTGGTTCTACCTCCTATGTTTTATGAAGAGAATTAGTCTTTTTATCGAAGGATCAGAAAAAAAATGGGTCCGGATCTCTTGCGGGAATGATTATCGGGTAAGTCTTGAATGAGCCCCTCGAAAGCTTGATGTAAATAAACGAATTTTTGTCCTACGTTTCTGAGCTATGTATTCTCATTTAATTCTGGTCATTGAATAAATGAAACTTTGATGAATAACTATTTGATTTATTTTCTTTCAGAGGTCAAATCTTTGATGATTCCATCATACATGATTGAGTTGTAAAAACCTCATCATCCATACATAACGAATTGGTGTGGTATATTCATATCATAACATATGAACAGTAAGAACTAGCATTCTTATTGAGACTAGAACTCATAGGGAAGAAAATAGATTTATGGATGGAATCAAATATGCCGTATTTACAGACCAAAGTATTCGGTTATTGGGGAAAAAGTATCCACAACTCCTTTGCGGGCTCCGTAGCAAGAAATGATATATTCTGTTAAAGACAGTCCTTCACGTAAATTGCTTTGAATGGCTAAATCAATCATTTGTCCTTTATGCCTGCTTTGATCGAGATCTTTGGAGATGATTCCCTACTACAATTCGGTGGAGGAACTTTAGGGCACCCTTGGGGAAATGCACCCAGTGCCGTAACTAATCGAGTAGCTCTAAAAGCATGTGTACAAGCTCGTAATGAGGGACATGATCTTGCTCATGAGGGTAATGAAATTATTCGTGAGGCTAGTAAATGGAGTCTTGAATTAGCTGCTGCTTGTGAAGTATCGAAGGAGATCAAATTTGAATTCCCAACAATGGATACTTTGTAATCCAGTAATTACCGTTCATTCTATTAATTGAATTGCAATTAAACGCTGCCTAATCTTTTAATAAAAGGATTGAGCCGAATACAAAATACAATACAAAGATACTATTGTATATATATTTTTTATATTTTATTAATATATATTAATATATTATTAATATATTAATATATAACATCATAGTGTATCCTCTGATGGAAAAAGTTCAACAATAATTTTTCATCGTCCTTTGTCATCACAATCTTAGTCAATAGGCCCTAAAAGGAAACTAGGGATCAGTGCTCCCGTCATATTTCTCAAATTCTGAGATTTTGAAGTCCTTCAAGATAGTAATGTCAAGAGTTAATGGCAACTTTTAGGCACTAACATCAACTCTTTAGTCCTAAAGTCATTTTTTACTTTCTCTTCTCTTGTCGGAGGAATAACAAGCACTTGATCAAACCCAAACAGCCGTGCGGAGCTGCATTCCCTTCACTAGGTGGAAATGTTGCTATTGGTGATGACTGTAGGATGTTAGCCATTCCCAGCATCCCTGATGACTGACCTATGTGGAACGTCTCTTGCTATGACGGTGCCATTTCTTTGTTTATCATGTTCTCTGTGATCAATTCCATAAACTTGCATAGTTGCTCTTGCAGTTACTTAATACGATTCTCTAACCTCTGAATACTCTATGGGTTTGATGGTTCAACTAACATGGCTCTGGATATTGTGTTTATCCTCTAAAGAGATTGAGAACATTTGGCAAGAGCCTTCCTTACAGGCACAATGGTGTGATTTTATTATTTTCTATTGAAATAAAACAAATCAACTTTTTATTTTTAGCGTGAAATTTACCATTAGTAGTTTAGTGTCATTGATTAAATCGTTGAATCATTTGATGAGCAAAGATTAGCATTAAGAACTTCATCCTCACCTATGTCCCTATTGAGAGTATAATAATCTGCAAAGAAGGACACGGTTAACAATATCCCAAAGAGGTATAAAACCGTACACAAGTACTGTCAATTTGAAAAAGAATGCGCTTAATATAGGTGAAAGAAGGACACATTTAAGTCCATTTTAATGTCAATATCTTTAGTCTCAAAATTTCAAAGACTTTGACACAAAACCCCAAAATGGTCATGGGAAATTATGAGAATGCCAAGTTCGAAAGCGATGAAAGGTGATGCCATGAAAATTTTCTATTATTATTATTATTTTTTGAAAAAAATGTAAAGAGAGAAATGAATGATAAAGAAGGAAAAGAGAGATCACCATTTCTTAAAACAAGGCAAGGTCACAAAAAAAAAACTCTTTTGCTCTTTTTTTTGTTTTTTTTTTGTTTTTTTTTATGCAATATGGTAGACAAAATAGAAAGGAAAAAGAGGGTGATAAAGGAAAAAAAGAGAAAGCACGCTCTTCCTTGCCCTATTTGGGTTAGCTCTAGGTTAAACGGACTTATCCTAAGTAATCAAGCCTTAACTACAAGGTAACCTTTAGGGTCAATTTAATAGTACACTGGTTTCATGGTAGGTCTATGATCCTCACAAGAATTAGCCTTAGAACAAATTGCCCTCATTGAAATAGCAAGGATCTTGACTTCTTAGTTTGATTGCATAGGCGAATAGATCCTCTACATGAACTAACTAAGTACGTGAATTAGCAATCTAAGTTAAGGCTTTCATGAATACCTGGGACAAATAATCCCACTAGGTATCATTACACCACCTTCATTTCTCTCCTAGAGTTCCTGACCTGGGTATAGGGCCCAATAAGTGTGTGTAAGGGATGTGTATGGTGCATAGTATGTGCGAAGAGCATATAAAACTTGGTTATAATATTTATCTAAAAAGGAAACCCAAAACAAGCAAAAGAGAGCAATTATTTGTCATCTAACCTAGAGTGTAAACAGATATTATAGTTATTGTCATCTGCCTTAAGGCTCTAACAATTCATGCCGTATGAAAAGTAATTAGACAAACATACCCATAATTGCAGTAAAACAATTTAGGTATAGTAGCTAAAGCAGATGTTTACAACATGCTAAAGCTAACAATTAAAAATAGCAAAAGGGGGAGGGGGAGGGGGTAAAATTAATACATCACGGTCATACAAAGCACAAATAACCCATAAAAGGCTTGACTCTCCAACTATCCCCAGAGGAGTCGCCAAATTGTCACAATGTGATGGTGAAAAGTCAATATTTTATGACTTTAAGCGCGTAAGGGAAAACACAAAGAAAAAAGAGTCACCACTAATTAATTAGAAGGATAATTGGACTCCTTGGCCTTTGAAATCAGAGAAAGGGTTCAGAGTCTAATTATGTGTGGGAAAGGTGTTAGGCACCCTACAACGTCATTCCCTAAGGATGGTTACCCTAAATTGCTTATGCTTAAAATTTAATGTATTTTAATTATCCCCTATTTTGTTAATATAATGAAAAATGAAAGAACTAGACCTACCTTACTAAGTAAGTGCCTATGTAACCCAAAAGAGATCAAGGTCAATGTAGTCTGAGATTATTTGGATAAATTGATTAGGCGAGATGTGTGACTTCTTGCCTATAAGTGTTAGGACATTAGGAAAAAATAAACTTTCACTTAAAGTCTTAAAAAAAGGGCTAGGACATTTGGGAGGACAAACCTCCACTAAAAGCCTATGAAAATTAAGACATTAGGAAGTATGAACCTCCACTAAAAGCCTATAAAATTAAGACATTATGGGAGAATGAACATCCACTTAACGCCCATGCAAGTTAGGATTTTGGAAAAGATAAATTTCCAATTTAAACCTGTGAGAATTAAGTCATTAAGGGATAATGGTCTACACTTAAAACCTATAAGAAATAGAACTTTAGGGGAAGATGGACTTCAACTTAAAGCCTATGAGAATTAGGTCATTAGAGGAGAATAATTTCCACTTAAAGCCTATAAGAATTAGGATGATCCTTGGAATCACATTTGGAAGAGTGAACAATCAGATATTTGATAATAGAATGTTTTAAATAATACCTTTAATTTCATAATTTTTCACATAGGCTATCAAGTCCTTCACGTTAAAGTTCATTAAATTGCCAAATGGATTTCAATCAAAGTGGCCCCTTGGAACCCAAAATGTTCAAAAGATGTATCAATTGGACTTAAAAAACTTTAGTTCAATGGGCCTTTGGAACCTAACTTATTAAATGTTGGACTTGGGCCTGAAACCTGCTTGTTTAAAAATGACTTTCTAAATAAGGTAAAAGAAGACCCCAAATGTTTACTTTTAACATGCTGAAACCTTATTTAATTTATTTTTAAAATGTTTTAGACCTTATTTTGATTTTTGAGAATGCTTTATTTTATTTTTCTTATTTTGTTAAAAGAGGATTAAGGTGCATTGGACATCTTTCATCTTATTTTGAAAAGGGCTAAAATAATTTGCAAGCAACAATCAAATAAAAATAAAGAAAATAGAAAATAGAAAAAAAAAGTAAAATAAAAGAAATGAGGATGGCTTATGCCTTACAAGGGAATGTGGAAACAAAGTAAAACTCTATATACCAATGAATAAACTACAACCCAGCCTAGGAATAAACAGAAACAACAAAACTTCTTGTAAGCATTAAAGCTATAAAAAACTTCATCACAACCAAGCAATCACACAAAACATTATTCCAGGAATGAGCTCAAATTAACCATTCAAAAAGTCATAACTTAAAAATTTTAATGTACAACTCATGACTGTAAACATATTGTTATTTTCATTAAAACAAAACAAAACAAGATCAGATTCCATCTTACTTCAAAAATAATATCAAATTATAGACAAAGCTACTAACTGAATCACAAACTAAATCAAGTTTAGTTCCAAATATGAAAAAAATCTAAAAAGGGAACCACATTGTATTTTTGGTAAACAAGTTCCAAGTAAATAGGTAAGATCATATCATTCAGGAAATAAGAGCAACATCATTTCATGAGCAGAACACCAACTACCAGAATAGTGCCCAAAAAGAAGCCAAATTTGAACTCCACATTTTATTAAAATCACATATTCAAAATCCTCAACTAGCATTCCAAAATGAACCACATTTCAACACATAAAAAAATTTTCTAAAGGTGCAATTCCCCTTCAGAAACAGCCTCTAATTGGAGAGTAGTGGCCTAGTATTTTCTGAGAAGGATCCCCTCATTTATCAACCACATACCTTCCTCCTTATAGCCGAGTCCTCTTACATTTAAGGGTCAGGAACATCTAAGATCAAGTGTGAGTATAAACACCATATTTTGTCCAACTTTTTTTATTATTATTATCTGTTAAAAAAATTCAAAAATCCAAAACAAATATTAAAAAAAGGGAAATAGTAATTTTTATTAAAGTGGTATTTTCAATTCACAAAAAGCTGAGAAAGAAATAAAATAAATAAATAAATATAGAAAAGAGAAAAAAAAATTTAAATCCTTCCCATTTGTGTTTTTGGTAAAAAAGGATTGCTTCAAACCTAATTATGTTCCGATAACCCATTCCTTACTTCAGCCCACTATGCCTTACTAACTACCATAAAATATCAAAGCCCACTTAAACACTCTCCAAGCCCGCTAACCTAATCCAAGCACTCTAACCCAGTCCAGCTCATCTATTTAACCCGCATCCTTATCTCCTTAGCCTAGCTTCGCCACCACTTGTCCCTGAAACCTCTACACTTCCTCTATTTTCTTCTCCTCTTATCCCTACTCTATTCTAACCCTAGCGCTAAACCCTCTACACTTCTTTATATATTTTTTTTCTCCAGCACTTTACCGCCCTTATCCTCTTCACTTTGGCCACCTCACCTCACCTTTCCCCTTTCTCTCCCACTTGCTCTTATCATGCCAATATTAAAGCTCTTTTCCAAGCATTATTGAAGCTTTTCTCCTTGCCTCCACTTGCTCCTGCAAACCAAAATCACCCATTTTTTTCATACTCTATTGTAAAATGTAAGCCTCGCCAGTCTCATTGCCATTAATGGGAGTTCCTCACTAACTGGTCGCTTGCAGCTATAAAAGGAAGAAGAGAAGAGAGATCAAGGAACCAAAAAAAGAGACCAGAGAAGATAGAGAGAAATCGAAAGAAAATTGAGACTCAAAAGGCGAAGAATATCGAGAGGGAGAAGAAAAGGTGTTTCATTGATTTGATGCATTAAGAGAGGTAAGGTTTCCTTCTCAAATGTGGCTGCTCATGTTTCATTCGCATTTTGTTTGTTGGTTTGATCAATCTGTTTATTTCCATCTTCTGTTTGATTTGACTTGAAACATAAATTCATATTGCCATGAGTTTGTGGGTATATTTTAATTTCATATTTAAGCTAGTTTGATTTGGGGTAAAGCATGTTGATGTTTGGTTCCAATTTATACATGTTGTTGGCTTTTAAGATTGCTACTGATTTGATTTAAGTGTATTGCTGCTGGGTTTTTGTTACACATGTTCTAGCTGGTTTGGTTTGAAAGTTTAGCTTCTAGATTAATTAAGTAGATTGATAATCATTTTAAAAAAAAATAAATATGCTACTCTTGGGAATGAAATATTGCAAGTATGTTGGTTTGTTCTAGTTTTGGTTACTACTATTTGACTTATAGTTTCTGACTTCTATGTGCTAGTATCATGGTTTTTAAGAATATGGTTTTCCTAAATCTGTTTCTAATTTCTGTTTACTAGCATCTTGGTTTTGGAAATTGGGCTTTCGTAAGTCTGTTTCCTACTTTGTATTTCAGATGAGTTAAAATTGATCCTATTTTTTTTTTAGTTGATAATTTAAAATTGATTGTAGTTTCTAATTTATTAATCTGGTGGTTCAAAATCAATGCTGACTTCTGGCTTCATTAAATCTGATAATCTGAAGTTGATTCATGGTTTACGTCATGGGTTTCTGGTTTCAATTTTGAAAATGAATATTTTTTTATGATGGTTCATAATGTGAAGTTTAAAATTTTGGTTCTAGATTACTGGGTCATGAAGGTTCATTCTCAAATTAATTCGAACATCAATCTTGATCCTGAATTTGTAAACCTTTGTTTTCATTCTTCTGAATAAAGTATGTTGCTGAGGGGATTGATTTTTAAATATATCATTTTCATCTCCAAGATGATTTGGCTTTTGGAATGAATCTTGCCTCACTGGGACTGAGCTTTACACATGCTATTGTGACTTAAATTGTGGTGATCAATTTGAAACTTGATTCAACTTCTTATGGGTATGTTGCCTATGGATGGGGTTCAGCATCCTATGCTTGATGTCAACTTGATTTAGGCTAGAGTAAGGCAAGTTGCAATCTGGACATGGCCTTTGGGATTAAAATCAATGTAAAAAAAAATAGGGTGGTTGTTTTACTTTGCCTCACATTTTCTATGAAAATTCATCTATTGATTGAACATAAACCTGGATGAAAATTTTTTGTCTTAGTTCCCCTAGTCATTAGTAATGGAGGTTGCCCTTAATTTTTTACCCTCATGCCCCAAACAGTAAATTTTATTTTGAATTGTGCAATATTTGGGAAGATTTATTATTTATTTAACTTAACTATGTCTCTTGGTATGTTATTCCTAGTATATTTGAATTGTAAAATTATTGGGCATTATTTGTATTCTTTCCTCTTTTCTTCTTTGTAAGGCATACATTATTTCCTTTTATTTTTGGACTTTTATTTATTTCTTTTTAGGACTTGGATATTTGTTTTGTTTTATTTTATTTTCTCTATTGTTGTTTTTCTTTATTTTAGTCTAATTTGTGAAACTCATGGGTCCAACGTCCAAAGCCCATCTATCTAAGGTACAACGCCCAATCATTTTCTTTTAAGTAATAAGTTAAAAGGCCAGATTAAGTTGTTTTCTAAATATGGTTCCAAAGGCTCAATTGAGTTGTTTTCTAAATGTGGTTCTAAAGGCCAAATGTTCAAAAAAGTTAAATTAAATTAACTTATTATCCTTCAAAAATGGCTCCAAAGGCCTAAATAGCTAAAATTTTTAAGGGTTTCAAAGGCCTAATATCATCTAAAAAAAATTTCGTAAGACACTTAATTGACTTTTCACAAAATGGCTCCAATGGCCCAACTAAGGATTTTTGGGTTTCCAAAAGTCCAATATTCTTTAGATCACTTTTTAGAAATGCTATTTTGATCTAGAAAAGTTATGATAATCTAGTTTTGAACCCAATACCTTCCAAAATTTTGATTTTGGCCCTAACACTTTTCAAAAATCTAATTTTGACCCCATGCTTTTCAAAATCTAATTTTGACACCAATGGTTCTTAGAAATCTAATTGTGGCCCCAATACTTTTCAAAAATTAGATTTCGATTCCAATGTTTTATAAATTGCATTTTGACCCCAATGTTTTATTTGAAATTTCATCTAGGCCTTAAACATTTCAGACATAACAATTCTACCATTTTTGGAATCTAAATTTGAGTTAATAGATTTATATCACTTTCTTTCAAACATTATGTGGACAATTATTTTCCCATTTTGTTAAACTTTATGTGAAAATTCATTTTCCCATATCATCTTATCTTCATGAACATTATGGGGGAAATTATTCTTTCATTCAGTTAAGCTTTATGCAGAAATTCATTTTCTCATATTGTTTTATTTTCTTCATAAACATTATATGGGAAATTATTCTCCCATTTTGTCAACTTTATGTGAAAATTTATTTTTTCATATTGTCTTAATTCATCCATGGATTTTGGGTGGGTTTTATTCTCCCACATCATTATCTAAAACCTTTTTCCACCTTAGGGAAGAGATCGTGTATCTTCCCTAGGCACAATCTTAATAAATACTTACGAACTACGTGACCTTAGTCCTTTTTGGGATACATAGGCACTTACACGATAAGGCATGTATGGTTCTCTCCCACTTTATCCAAAACATTTTCGCCTTAGGGATGAGCTGCCTAGGAAAATCTAAATATTGGCATCCTAGGGAATCGATTACATATCATCCCAAGACACAGTCTCATTAAAATAAATTTCGAACTACATTGACCTTGATCCATGTTTGGGTACATAGGTACTTACACAATAAGACAGGTATGATTCTTTCATTTTTTATCATATTAATAAATACGAGTGTAAACACTGGATTTTATCTAAGAAAAAAAACAAATAATAACAAAAAATAATAATAACAAAAAAATATTAGTAATAAAAATTGTGAAAAAAAGAAAAGAAGGAAATAAAAAAAATAAAATAAGATGATGGAAAAGTAAAAGAGAAATCAATCAAATTTTTTTTAAAAAACAAACAAAAAAAGAAAAAAAAAATGTTGCAAAGGGTATCATTTTTTGGCAGCCCATTGAAAAAAAATAGTCTAGCCCATTTCTCGCAGCCCACACCCACACTCTCAGACCCGATTCGACCCATCATCACCAACCCGGATGACCCAACCAAATGGTCCCCCCTTCCCTTTTCCTGCTATCCCGCGCCTCTGCAAGCAGAGATTGTCTCTGCTCCTCCGCGCCACAGTCCTTCACCTTACCTCTCTTCCCCCTATCCCTGCATTGCGTCCCTCTGCACCCGTACCTCTGGCTACCCACTTCTTTCCTTTTGATGCGCTACTGGTCCCCCACGACTCTGTAACCACCATGCAATACCAACCCTTGCAATCCACCATGCACGACAAATACTGGTGTCATCACAGAGCAGTGCACGTCCTGTTTTCCGGTGGCGCCTATAAACGAAGGGGGAAGAATCTGATTCTAAAAGAGGAGAAAAAGGAAGTAGAGATGAGTTAATTTCTGGGAGCAATTTGGAGGTGGGATTTCTGAAGAAAACCGAGGACTTTGAGGGGGATTTTTTCTGGATTAAATAGCAAAGGGCGAAGCAGAGGAGAACACGAAACTGAGAAAGAGTTTTTGGAAGGGCTGAACCTCGTGGAGAAGAAAACAGAGAGAGTTTCAGGGATTAAAGTTCCTAAATTTCAAGACCATTAGGAGATTCAAGTTTTTCTTTCATTCTGGTACACTCTGATTTGAGCATATACTCGTCCCGAATGCCTCTAAATTTGATTTGTTTCCTAAATACCCTGGAATGAGAGGGTTTTGGGATTTAAAATGTTCATCTCCTGGTTGATCTGACTTTCAATGTAAATTCATGTTGCTATGGGTTTGTGAGTGTAGTTCAGTATCTAAGCTAGTTTAATTTGGGTCAAAACATGTGAATGTTTAGTTTCAATTGTTAGTTTTCCTTGTTGCTGTTGATTCAACTTAAAGGTATTGTTGTTCTGATTTTGGTTGCACATGCTAGCTATTTAGTTTGAAGGTTTAGTTTCTGACTAAATCAGGTAGATTGATAATTAGTTTTCTAAGAAATAATAACACATTTGCTGCATTTGAGGAATACATTTGTTGCATTTGAGGAATGAAATCTCATGGGTATGTTGTTGTTTTGGTTTTGGCTGACAATATTATAGGATCTGACTTTCATGTGTTATTATCATGGTTGGTAAGAATTTGAGTTACCTTAGATCTATTTTCTGATTTCTGTCTAATAACATCTCGATTTTGGAAATCAGGATTTTTGCTATTCTATTCTAACTTTGTAACTCAGATTAGTTTAAAATTGATCCTCTTTAGCTTTGTTTTATGGTTGATTTTAGCTTTTAAGGTGGTAATCTGGTGATGCAAGAAATCAATAGTGACTTATGACTTTATTAAAACCGAATAATCTGAGGTTGATTCATGGTTAGAAGTTATGATCCTGTTGGGTTCAGATTTTTATTTGTTCAAAAACTAACTGGTTTGGATAGGTTCAGATCTTGTTTATTTTGGAAGATGATTCCGTTTTGCCAGTTCATGACTTATTGTTTAGAAAGAACAGCTTTGACTTTATGTTCATAATCTGTTGGTTGGGAATTTGGTTCCATAATCTATTGTTCAAAAATCAATGCTGGATCTTGGTTTACTAGCCTACATGTTGCTGTTTAAGAGTTAGTTTTGAACATGCATTATTTTGAGGCATTAAATAACTATCGGCTTGAGTTCACCGTTTCCTGTACTATATTGAACAGTTCCCATTTACTTCATTTCTCTATTTGGTTATGGGGTTGTGTAGATTGTATAAGTTTGATTATTATTATTATTATTATTATTATTATTATTATTATTATTATTATTATTATTATTATCACTTCTATTTTTAGTTAGTTCATTTTCACCTTCAT
>JASKGM010018500.1:0-31388 GCA_034509205.1 Ceratonia siliqua
GATAGTACAAATAAGTGTAAATTATTCTTTTCTTTCATGTTTTAATTAGACAATCTTTTTCTCGACACATATTTTTTTAAAATTTTAAAAATATAACCTTTAATTTATTTAATTTAATTCTGTTATGAATATTTTAAAAATTGTATTCTGATTTCATTAAAATTTAAATACTTTATTTTGAATTGTGGATTGGCCCTTGTTCTAATGCCAATAATTTCCTGTCGCGTGAAGAGGCAGCGAACCTTTTGGCTCTCACTGTTTCTTTTTTTTCTACCAACTATTTTTATACGTTTGGCTGTCCCCTTTTACTTTTCATTGACATATCTAGGCCTTTTCAGCTGTTCCCTTCCCCTAAAAAGTTGAAATAACGTCATTAATATTTTTAAAGTATTTTTTAGTTGATATATTTCTATTAATTTTTTATATATTTTGTTAAAAAAATATATTAATGTGTATAATTATTTTAAATTTTAAAATATTCACATGACAAGTAAGGTTTACACGTGGAACCTGATTATTGAATTGATCCCAAAATGGGTAACAGAGTAAAAGAGAAGAGATGGTGGAATGAGAATAAGCTGCTATTGTCTTGTTTGGATGATTAGTGAAAAAGTGGAATTAGAAAATAAATGTTTTTCAAACTTTTATAAATATAAACATTTTATTAATAATTTAGGATCACAATGAGCAAAGGATGAGGACTAATATGAAATTCAAAATTCACATTTACATTTACCATCAAAGCATGCTATCAATATTAGAGTAGTCTCTAACAATAATCTATTTGGCCGTGTTGTAAAATTTATAATTTTTAGAAAAAGTTGTACGATAAAAAATTTTAATATTTGATAAATTTTTTTAATGATAACTTTTTGAAATATTAATTAATATTTAAGATAATTTTTATTTGAGTGAAAGTAATTTTGTTTAAAAATATTATGTTTCTAATTCAACTTTAAGGATAAAAATTTTGGCCGGTTTAGATGGGTTTTTTTATTTTTATTTT
The DNA here is from genome assembly GCA_034509205.1 of Ceratonia siliqua. Lineage (NCBI taxonomy): Eukaryota > Viridiplantae > Streptophyta > Magnoliopsida > Fabales > Fabaceae > Ceratonia > Ceratonia siliqua. The sequence goes on from JASKGM010018500.1 coordinate 1,007, forward strand.
TTTGAAAAAATGCTTATTTGGTTAAAATAAAATTATTTAAGTAGGTTTATATAAAAAAATATTTTTGAAGTTAAAAATTATAATTTCAAATAAAAACTTATACAATAAATAAAAGAGAATAATGATTAATTATTTTTTAATATATAATAAAATTAATAAAAATAGCATATAAAAGTTCTTATTAATTATCATATCTAAATATAAAATAACTTATACTTTTAATAAAAAAATTTAATTAAATTTTCTATTAAACTCATTTAAATAGACCCAAAATTTATTTGTTTTTCTCTAGTGGCAAAAAGCTAAATTTCGTTGTCTTTTAAAAATAATTATTTGTGTTAATCAAATATATATAGTGTTGAAAATTGGGTCCTCGTGATTCAAGGCCACCTATTAGATTCAGGGTCACTTACTGTCAATGTGATAAGGGATTCGATTCCTAAAAAATCGCCCCACAAATTAATGCTTAGCAAGACAAATTAACAATAACATAGATTGTGAAGATCCAATCCTTAACATATAGCAAATAATTTCTTTTAAAAAAAGCAATTTTTTTCTACTATAATACGGCCAAACAAGCATTAAAATCTGTTGCGAAACATTTAGAGGATAATTTAGATGATGAGTTGAGGAGAGAATGGCAAATTTGGACCTTTGAATTGAGATGAGGAATAAGAGGGAGTAAGTAGAAACACGTACACAGAACCAAACCAAAAAACTTGGTAAGAAATCCCATCCTCTACCTTATCCTTTCTTCACAACCAAACAAAAAGCAAATTCTATACTTTCTTCCACTTCTCTGACAAATCCATCGAAACCCTAATTGAGAACATCAACAACTTTTGGCCCTTTGATCTTCTATCATATCTCATATAAAGAACAAAAAAATGATATTATCCTTGTATTATGTAATAATTTCTATATGACGTGATTTAAATATGTTAATATTACGAGATTTTTATAAAATATATAATAAATATTAAAATATCTGCATGAAAAAATAATAAGATAATATGGTGGAAAAGAAAAATCCAAGACTGCAGGAAAGTTATCTGAAACAAACACCATTTAATTGGAATAAATTATCTGTAGATAATATAAATATTTTTTATTTTTAAAATGATATTATATTTTATAAAAAAATTAATTTTTGTTTATATTAATATGTTAAATAAATAATAAATAAGAATGAAATTGATAAAAAAAAGTCTATATCAAGTATTATATTATTATATTTTAAAAAATTAAGATAATTTATTTCATAAATTTTTATTTTTTAAAATTAATAATAAAAAATCAAGATAAAAAAAGAAAAAGAAAAATGTTTGACTTATTAATTCAGGTGCCGGAAAGAGCGAAAAGAAAATCCCTTGGCCCGAGAACCCCACATCGTAGCTTTAAACCCACAGTCGGGCGGCTAAGAGTGGCTGTGTGGAAACCTTATCTCTTTGGCCTCTCTCCCTCTCCCACGGTTCCTCTCTATCGTCAAAACCTAATCTTTCGTTCGTTTTTCTTCATTCTAGTTGTTCATATACCCAGTTTCATCCATGGACTCTGACCCTTCTGCTCCTGAATTTTCCTTGTACGTCTCAAACCAATCAGTTTCTGTACCTTCATCCTATTCTTCTGACGATTCTGATCAAGAACTTTCAATACAAAAGCAAACTATTGGTGTTATGGAGGTTGACAATAACAAGGATACTAATGTTAGTGTTAATGGTGACGGTGATGACGGCTCTGAGAATGATGGGTTCGTGAGTGGTGACGAGGAGTTTGAGACGGCGCCGGAGAGGCGAGTTCTCGTATATTTAGGTGAGAAATCCACGGAAAGGGAAGTTGTTCATGCCCCTTTTGAGAATTCTGCTGAATTCTTCACGCCCAAGGCTGGGAGGCCGATTGCCAAGGTTTCTGTGGATGATGACGATGATGACGAGTATGTTGTTGAAGATTCAGAGGATGACATTTTGAGAGGCAGTAAACTGGAGCAAGCTGGTGATGAAAATTTGAATTTAGCTGGAGAGGGTTCGGCGGAGAAATTTGGAATTGGAGCAACAACTTGGGAATATGGGGAGGATGCGGTGCAAACGGAGTCCATCGAGTATTCAAATTTCGGTGAAGTGGTGAAGGAGAGTGGTTTTAGTGATAGCCATGACGAATTTGTTGAGGCTTCGGGTGGCATTGATAATAAGGGGTCTGAGAGTGGAAATTTGGAGGGAAGCATGCACTCTGTGTTTGAAGGAGGAACGACTGCTGAGCAGAATGGGGTGGAATTCTACAACTTGAAGGATGAGGAGGCTGTCAAAGAGCAGAAGAATGAGCCTTTATATGATACACAGCAGGCAGTTCCGATGGAAGCTGATGCTGGTGATCAAGTGGTCACAGAAGGTACGACCCAGACTGGTGAAACTGATCATTCAGATTCTTTTATTGTAGAATCTACATATGTTAAGTCTGTTGAAAATGATGATGATGTGAAATGTATAAGTGCAGGAGACTCGATTGTGGAAACTCTACAGGTCAATTTGTTGGCGTCTGGAGCAGCTGTTGTTGATGACAAGGACAAAATTGAGGACTCTGAAATTAATGGGATGGAGGCTCCAGCTAGTGGTGTTAGCCTGGATAATGGGTTTGATCCAATTGAGAAGGATGCTGAAGAACTCCTTGATAAGTTTGCAATTTCAGATACTAAGTCTGATCAAAAGGCTGACAATGTAACGGATGATGATACTAATCTTGCGGAGAAGCGACTGCATATTGCTCCTCTGGAAAAGGGTGGAAAGTCAGATTTTGAAAGTGACAATGTTGGTACAGTGGTGAACGCTCTGCAAGATGACATAAAGGTAGAGGCTCATGCTAATGAAGGGGAAACTGGCAGCCATGTCAAGGCTTCCGGTGAATCTCTAAAATCTGAATATGTGGATCCTAATTCTTCCAGGAGCCGAGCAATCAGACAAGATGAGGATGATGAGGAAAAGCATCATCCTGGTCGTGGAGGGATTGGTGGTTCCGATTCAGATGGGGAGGGTGAAGGTATGATCTTTGGAAGCTCTGAAGCTGCCCGGCGGTTTTTGGAGGAGTTGGAACAGCATTCAGGTGCTGACTCATACTCTGGTGCTGAGAGTTCACGGGAACCTTCTCAGAGAATTGATGGCCAGATTGTCACTGACTCAGATGAAGAATTGGACACTGATGAGGAAGGGGATGGCAAGGAGCTATTTGATTCTGCTGCGTTGGCAGCTCTTTTGAAAGCAGCAACAGGTGCTGGACAAGATGGCGGCGATATCACAATAACCTCTCAAGATGGATCAAGGCTTTTTTCTGTTGAGCGCCCAGCTGGCTTGGGACTGTCACTTCAGTCTGTCAAACCTGCTGCGCGACCAAATCGTGCTAGTCTTTTCACTCCTTCCAATCTTAGAGCTGGTGCTGATTCTGATAGTAACTTGACTGAAGAAGAGAAGAAGAAAATGGAGAAAGTGCAGCAAATCAGGATTAAATTTTTAAGACTGGTTCAGAGACTGGGTTTTAGTCCAGAAGAATCAATAGCAGCTCAGGTTCTGTACCGATTGACCCTTGCTGCAGGGAGGCAAGGCGGTCAACTATTTAATCTGGATGACGCCAAGAGGAGTGCTTCCCAGCTTGAAGCTGAGGGAAAAGATGATTTGAAGTTTTCCTTGAATATATTAGTTATTGGGAAAACAGGTATGGGCAAGAGTGCTACCATAAATTCCATTTTTGGTGAAACGAAGACCAGCATTGGTGCATATGGACCTGGCACAACTGCTGTGACAGAAATTGTTGGGATCGTAGATGGAGTGAAGATAAGGATTTTTGACACCCCAGGTCTGAAATCTTCTGCAGTGGAACAAAATTTCAATAGAAAAGTCTTATCTATGGTGAAGAAGTTCACAAAAAAATACCCCCCCGATATTGTCCTCTATGTGGATCGTCTGGACACACAAACTAGGGATCTCAATGATCTGCCACTATTAAAATCAGTCACTAGTGCCCTTGGTCCTTCAATCTGGCGAAGTGCTATAGTCACTCTGACACATGCTGCCTCTGCTCCTCCTGATGGGCCATCAGGTTCCCCACTTGGTTATGATGTATTTGTTGCTCAACGATCTCATATAGTTCAACAAACCATAGGACAAGCTGTTGGTGACCTGCGCCTAATGAATCCAAGTTTAATGAATCCGGTGTCTCTTGTTGAAAACCACCCTTCTTGTCGAAAAAATAGAGATGGCCAGAAGGTGCTTCCTAATGGTCAAAGTTGGAGACCGCAGCTGTTGCTCTTATGCTACTCAATGAAGATTCTCTCTGATGCTGGTAACCTTTCTAAAGCTCAAGATGCATTAGACCACAAGAGGCTGTTTGGTTTTCGTGTCCGCTCCCCTCCACTTCCATACTTGTTGTCATGGCTATTGCAGTCACGTACCCACCCAAAACTCCCTGCTGATCAAGGTGGTGACAATGGCGATTCAGATATTGAGTTGGCTGACTTATCTGATTCTGATCTAGATGAAGATGAAGATGAATATGACCAGCTCCCACCATTTAAGCCTCTCAAGAAATCTCAGATTGCTAAGCTTAGTAGTGAGCAGCGCAAAGCATACTTTGAGGAGTATGATTATCGAGTGAAACTTCTCCAGAAGAAGCAGTGGAGAGAGGAGTTGAAAAGGATAAGAGAGGTGAAAAAAGGTAAAGCTACTGTAAATGATTACAGTTACATGGAGGAAGATGATCAGGAAAATGGAAGTCCAGCTGCTGTGCCAGTTCCATTGCCTGATATGGTCCTGCCACCATCTTTTGACAGTGACAATCCAGCTTACAGATACCGTTTATTGGAGCCAACTTCCCAGTTCCTGACAAGGCCAGTGTTAGACTCCCATGGTTGGGACCATGATTGTGGTTACGATGGTGTAAACCTTGAACAGAATCTAGCCATTATCAATCAATTCCCAGCAGCTGTCACTGTTCAGATCACCAAGGATAAGAAAGACTTCAGTATCCATTTGGATTCCTCAATTGCTGCAAAGCATGGAGAGAATGGATCAACCATGGCAGGATTTGACATACAAAACATTGGAAAGCAGCTAGCATACATATTTAGAGGAGAGACAAAATTCAAAAATTTCAAAAGAAATAAAACTGCTGCTGGGGTGTCTCTGACATTTTTGGGCGAAAACAGTTCCACTGGGCTAAAAATTGAGGATCAGATATCTCTGGGGAAACGCTTGATATTAGTGGGCAGTACTGGGACTGTGCGATCTCAAGGTGATTCTGTTTATGGTGCCAATATAGAAGTGCGGCTCAGGGAGGCAGATTATCCAATTGGACAGGACCAGTCTTCACTGGGACTTTCTCTGGTGAAGTGGAGAGGGGACTTGGCTTTAGGGGCCAATTTTCAGTCCCAATTTTCTATTGGACGAAGTTATAAGATGGCTGTTCGTACTGGATTGAACAACAAGCTCAGTGGACAGATCACTGTGAGAACAAGTAGCTCAGACCAACTTCAAATTGCCCTTCTTGCTATTCTTCCAATTGCCAGGGTTATCTATAAAAACTTCTGGCCTGGGGCTAGTGAGAATTATTCCATCTATTAAATTTTGTTCGATTGTGTGTTACTAGTTAAAGAAGTAGATTATAAACTAAGCATAGTCAGTTGCTTATTTTCTTCATTTTCTTAAATAATGAGTTAGTTATTCATTTTGTCCAGACTAATAGATTTCCTGGAATATTGGGGCGCATTTTGTTGCCTTAAAATTGTACTGAAACTGAGTGGGAACCAAGAGGGAATTTATTCATAGTCGTTTGTTAGCTTCTTGTAGTTGAATGAGAGTACTCTTCGCAGAGGTTCAGAGTTATGATTCATGCAAGCATCATTATCTATTGCTCTTTATTGCTTTGGTTCAGTTCCCATGGTTTGGCAACAGTACTGTCAATTGGCTTATATATACTGAAGTTTTACATTGTAATTAAAAAAAATTGTTTGTTGGTAGTTGTTCATTTTGTTTAAGGTATATATGATGCTATTTATATAGACTGCGCTATGACATCAGTGAAACTTCATAATAATTTTGCATACCAGATTTTCACTTGCAACTGCACTACGTAGAGTTCTTTTTCTGCTGAACGATTCTTGAGATAATTATAGAGGATGAGAAGAAAGACATAGATTAGAGAAGTAGTAGCTTATGGATTAGTTTTGACTCTTGATTTAATGGTATTGCAGGCTATGTGTTATGGGTGTACAATTGTATGTTTTCTTTGTCTCTATGATGAGTAGTCTTTATGCAACTTTATTATGAAACCCATGGATATGGTTTTCGTTTTGTTAAATTCTGTTAATAGTGTGGGGTCTGTCAATTTGCTTTATATATTGTTTTCATAAGATTCTTGCTTTACATTTGAATTGGTTGCAAGAAGAATTCTTGATAAGGCCTAAGATGTTGGAGCTTAGAGAAGAATCATCTTTGTGGGTTTTCTATTTTTTTTTAAAAAAAAAGAAATTGGATGGTACTTTAGAACAAACTGGGATGGAATCAATTGAGGAAAGAGTGTCTGTATGCTTGGAGTAGCCAGAGATCTACATCTATAGCAAAAGGGATGGTACTTTAGAACAAACTGGGATGGAATCAATACAGGAAAGAGTGTCTGTATGCATGGAGTAGCTAGAGATCTACATCTATAGCAAAGGGGATTCTAATTGCAGATAATTGCCATCACAACTAAAGGTAAATATATAGCATGTAATAAGGTTTTACCTTATATATATAAACAGCAACAGGAGGAGAACAAGAAATCAATGCATATTTGAGAAACTTGAGTTGAGGTAGCGCACTAACTTTAACTGAGATAGTTGAAGTCATTTAGAAGAGCACAAGTTTAACTGTTTATGTCAATGTTGCTCTTGGGAGTAAAATTATGAATTCCAAATCATATGTTGAGTTTGTAATTGATTTGGGGGACTATTTTAAGGAAACTGAAATTATTTCCATCTTACAAAAAATTGTAAATAATAATTTTGAATTATAAAAAATTGAAATAATCAATACATTAATGCATAAAAAATATTAAACAGTACATCAATGTAGTTTTTAAGGAACCTGAAATAGATACGAGATATTACTTTTGTTGTTAAAGTTTTTTTTTTTTGGTTGATTAAAGTTTGTTTTATCACTATGCATGATCTGAACTTGCTTTATATATTAAATATTTGTTGATTTTTTTTACTTAACATTTGTCAATGTATGTTTGTAATTAGCAAATTGATTATATAAATGATAATACTCTTATTTACTTTTGATATTTTTAAATATTTTCTAATAGTGACAGGATTTAATGTTGTTCTTTAAAGTTGTTATGTTTATCTCTTTTATAATATGACAATATTATTTTTCTAAAAAGATGCTGGTAGGATGAAAGAAGGGTTCTTAAAATTCAAAAAGGCACTAAATTTTGGCTTGTTTGTTTGTTAAATTATATGATTCCCAAAGAGTGTACCTATTAATCATATCATTTTTGGCTAAAACTCATAACGTGGTTAAGATTTGTCTTTACTATAAGCTACAAAAACTGCATATGATGTTTTTTGAGGTTGTTGAATAATGGGTTCGAAGAGGACCTCTTAGACATGGACTTGTTATTTGTCCTTCTCCACCTATCATTCTATTCTTATCATTAATAATGCTCCTTAAAGTTCAGGGCGGATCTAACCATTCGGAGCTAAATTATAATATTTTTACTTTTATATAGAAGATATTATATTATATTAAAAAAAATTAAATTTGTGAAGAGAATACTAGGGACCTATTAAAATTTACATCATCAAATCGAGATTTCGTATAACACAATTGTCTAACATTTCATTAAATTTTGATCATTTAACGCACGTTAAATAGTTATGATTTAATTTTTTTTTTATTTTATGATTCATTTCCTACATTATTAGTCATTATATATATATATATATATATTCAACAATTTTTAAACAACTTATTTTTAATTTGAGGAGAGATTGAATGAGATTTGAAAATTGACAAGAATGAAAGTGAAGAACATGTTTGGGGATCTTATTGATCAGAAATTCAATAATTCCTTTGACCTCAACAACTCATTAATCATTTGCAGTCCAGAATATGATATGAATGGCTAACAACTCTGAAAAGTATACATTCATTCACAGAAATGAAACCGAAGGTGATTCATTTTGAGCCTTTAATTCCTTATCCATCTATCTATCTGCCCCTTAAGTTTCCATTCTTTAAATACATGTTTTCTGATTAATTATGAGCAAATTAATTTCCATGCCACCAAATTCTGATGATTATGGACCACAATAGCTTCAATTTATGTGCTTTCTTACAACTATATTTCAACTAATTTAGATTCTCATTCCAAATAAACATTATCTATAGTAGAGCTCAAGCTACAAATGAAAAGGATTTGCTTTGAATCCTTATTGCATTGTTTATTTAGAAATCCTAAGCTAAATTAGTGTATTAAAACATTAAATATTAAGCATTTGGCTCACCTGTTATCTATGAACTTAGAGGAATTCAAGCATAAATATTAAAGAAATGCGAAAAAATCTCAGGGATTGACCAGTAAAAGAGTAGGCATTAATTAATGTCACAAATTCAAATTTAAATTTTATCAAATCAATTAAAATAGACGTAAATTAATTCAAAAATTATTATTAAAAGCATAGTCCATAGATAGTAATTAAAAAAGCAAAGATAAAGTAAAAGCACTAACTTCTACAAGCAAGAAATGATGATTGCTAGCTAGTTACCGAAATACTACGCTTATTAAGGGGTCCTTCTTTTGGAGATAGTAATTATGTTAAACTAATTAATTAAACTGTTTAAAACTAAATAAATAAATAATAGCTCCTAATATTACGTCACTATCAAAAAGTAGATTAATAGATCTAAAACAACTATGGATATTTTGAATTTTACTATGCCATGAATCAAAAAGCAGATTAAATTCTAAATAAATATATAGTTGTGACATATTGTTATAGAGTAACTCTCAGTTTTCTAAAGATTAAAGTTATTTTGGTATATTTAAATTTAACTTTTATTTTTTTTTTCAGATCATGAACTTTCTACATATAACAAAAAAGAAACTCGTCTCATTTAAACATTTCAGTCGCCAGCAATTATTCATTCAGTGGCAGAAGCTTAGATGTTGATTGAGTCATAGTCAAAACATGACGCTTGAGATGATACAGTTAAGTAGAAAAAGTTACCCCTAACTAATAAATATAAATTTTGATCTAGTGGTATGCACTCGATCAACAATTAGTATCAGAGCTGAAATCGCGCGTTTGACTCTCAACAAGACCAATTATTGAGGGGGAGACTATTAGTTAAGATGTGACAACAATTATTTTGCAACAGAAGTCCAGGCGTGGATCGAGTTACAATCAAAATATAGCGTTTACACTTATACGATTAAGTAAAAAAATTTATATATTAACTAACATTTATAATTTTTAACTTAATAATAAATACTCGATTCAATGTAATTTAAAAAAAAAAGTATAATTTTTGACTTAATGGTAAATAATGAATCTAACCTACTAAGAAAAGCTAACCTCTAATACAAAGTTTAAATTGCATTATCTAATGCTAATAAATTAAATAAAATAGTATAAGAGGGAAGAATTAATGCATGCATAAGCAAGTTGGGTATTAATTATTAATTAATATTATGAAAAGAAAATCTTTCTTGATCACTTGCTTTAAAGTGTATATTATTAAAAAATTAAATTGAAACATAGTTGGTGTTCCCTATTCCCAGAGTAGGGTTTCATTTGTTTTTTTAGTTTTTTATTTTTTAATAATTTTTATTATAAGAAATAATTTTTAAAAACTAAATCAAAAATAATTTTTTTTACTTTTTTACTTTGCTTTTTTATTTATTTAAGATTATTTTTGTTATAAAATCTTTTTTAATTTTCTTTTTTTAAATTCTTTTAACTTATTTCTTAAAATAAAAATTATAAAAAAAAATTAAAAAACTAAAAATTCAAATTTTAAAAATTAAAAATATCTGGGAGTATCTCCCTAGTTGAATTCATTCTACTTGTAATGATAACAATTAATAAATTAATGTTATAAGTTGGCATAATTAATTTAGAAAATATTAGATTTTCAATCGCATGAGGATATGATCCTATCATGCTGGGGTTACTTTCTCCATCTTTCTCTACCTTTACACCTCTTATCATGCATGGACCCTAATCCTAAAGAGAGAGAGAGAGATGTAAAATAGAAGCAAAGGCATGCACACAATTCTAGAGTGAGAAAAGTGGTGAGTGGGCTCTTGAGTGTGAGTCTATCACACTCTTAATTTGGTAAAATAAAAGATCCAATTATTTTTTTAATATATTCAAAGTATTGTATTTCTATCAGATTTTATTTTTTTATATATTTATAAAGCAATATTTTAAAATATTTAACACAAATTTTTTTATATGAAAGATTATTGTTAGAAATATTTGATATATTAATATATTAATTTTAAATTTTAAATAATAAGTGACATTTAATATATTTATATTTAGTATACAGTTATTCAGGATACTTGGTGTTATAAAGTGACAAGCCTTAGAAATCTTATTGGCATTATTTGTTAGCACCATCCTTTAATTTGGGATAATGTAAATGGTTGTGGACTAACCGCTCGAGCCATGACAATGTCTAGTGCAACCCCTCATGCCTTATTAGGGATTGATCCTATCAGATTTCATATCATACTACTTTAATATCAGTTATATCATTTTTTAATTTACTTATCATATTAAACATAACAATATTATATAAATTATGATATTTTATAGTATAATATATAAACTATTTTTAGAGACATTAATGAAATTATTTGAGAAAAAAATTGAAAGGGGATGGATGATCAACCCACCACCAAGGGAAAGAAACCCTTTTTGGGGACCTCGCATGGGAGTGGAAGGGATTAAAAGGGATGGGATATGGAAAACACAGGTAAGTGGAGGTGACCCAATGGTGGGGTCTAAGTGTCCCAAACTCTTCTCTTCCAAAACGAAAGCTCTGGGCATTGGGGGAGTACTCCATGATCATTACAGAACAAAGGGAGACAAGAAAACACAAGTGAGTCTGTGTTATAGCCACCCATTGACTCCTCCTTCATCCCTCATCATAAGCCTATTAATTATATAATAGTATTTGTGTTACAGCGAAGTTCGACTTCTCCATAAATTGAGTTTTTATCATAAGATACATTTTACTATTTTTATTTTTATTATTAATTTACTTAAGAGTTTTGAAATATATTTAAAAAAATTTACTTCTTAAAAAGTCGAGCTTTTTATATGGCCGGTTTGAATGTTTTTTTTTAAATATTTGAAAAAATGTTTTTAGAATAAAAGTAAGTATTTGGATGAATTTTTTTAAAAAAATAGAAATATCCAAACAAAAAAAAGCAAAAAATATTACTTTTTCTTGTAGCTAAAAATTTTAGCTTAAAAAAAACAAGGTGAAAAAAGATAAAGAAAGAAGATGAGTAAACACAAATGATCTTGCTAATTACTGATTTAAAAGTACATTTTAATTCAAATATAAAATAAATTTTGTTTAATAAAAATTAAAAATATTTTTATAAAAAAATATTTTTTTAAGTTCGTTTAAAAGCGACCTTGATATCTTTAAAAAAAGAGAGAAAAGAGGATATAGTGGTAAAGGAGTAATTAGGGTTTTGAAGCTTTGGATGCTTTGAAGATATAGATGGAGCCCTTTACGTGAAAAAGTCAACCTTGTGAACATCTAAAAAGTCAATTGCTTTTGTGAGGCATTACCTTTCTTGTCTTTCTCTCTCTCTATATACTCTTGGATCCTTATGAGTAAAGGGAATTAAAGAGGTGGGAAACACTCTCAATTGTCACCCAAATGGGGGAGGTTGGTGCTGCTTCATCTTAACCACAAAAAGTTTAAGTGTTTGAGGGTTTAGATTCTAGCAATAAGCTAGCTAGCTTCCACCTCTAAAACTTATTTAACACTTTATCTTCAACCTTTTAGCTACCTAGCTAGATTCTCTAATAGGATACTAATGTCTTCTTTAAGCCATTATCTTTCAATAACCTCATAATAAAATTTTTCTACACAAATTATATATAAATTATTAAGATAATTACATTGCATTTGAAAGAAAATATTTAAGTATAATTACTTAAATTCATAATAACTATTTCAATAATTTATACATACTTATAAATAAAATTTATATAAATAATATTATTCTTAATTACTTTTTTAAATATTAGACTAAATTATTATTTTGGTTCTCTAATGTGTACTTTGTTAGCAAATGAATAATTTTGTTGATAACGAACAATATTTGACGTGAGTCATAAGATAATTTTTCTAACAAAATATACATTGAAAGATTAACTGAGAGAAAACATATTTCAAGAATTAAATTGAGATTTTTAAAATTTTTTTAAGAACTAAAATAATAATTCAGTCTAAATACTACAAATTAAAGTAAGTGTTTTAGGGTTCCCATTCTAGCTCTCTTGCAACCTATTCAACACTTTATCTTAAAGGTTTTAGCTAGATTTTGTAGTTTCTTCTAACTAATTTATTTACAAATTATACAAAAATTACTAAGATGATTATATTGTATTTAAGTTCGAAACTACCTCAACAATTTATACACAAATTATAAATAAAAATTGTGTAAATAACGTTGTTCTTAACTTATTCTTAAATGCTAGAAAAGTGTATTCTAGGGTTCCATTATTGCCGCACTAAAACTTATTCAACACTTTATCTTAAAGCTTTTTAGCTAGATTCTGTAGTGGGATATATACATTGGTGTTCTTTAAGCCATAATCTTTCATTAATTAACCTCTCATTAAATAATAAATACTACATAAGACTGGTGAAAATCCTATACATGCATGCCTCTTTGGGGCACCACAGATAAGTGACTTCATGATGACAAAGCACGTGAAATTATAACATAGTTTAGGTTGTCCTTATAAATGTTGGCATATACAATACTTGAACTCAATATACCAAGAAAATTATTTAAAGGTATCACTAAAGGGAAGCTAGGATCATCCAAAAATATTTGGATGATCCAAATTTATAACATTTGTTTTTTAAATAAAAAGAGTTATATTCTTTTGTGTGAAAAAAATTCCAGCTGAAAAAGCTTGGATTTATTTCCTCACCAGAGGTACTGTATTTTCATGTAGTGCTTCCTAAAACCTAGACTTATATACTTTTTATATAATATCTTTAGGATAAAGCAAGAATTTTAGTGTCAAGAAGCGTTATCGGAGAATAATCAAAATATAATACTCAATAACAACTCTCAATATTATACATTAATATTGAAATAATTAAGTAATATATTGTCAATTTGTTTATGCATGTTGATAACTTGAATTAATGTTTGTTTTTCATTTTCAATAATAAAAATAAATCATATTTATGAGTATGAATCAATGTTATATAATATATATTAATTGATTATATATTTTCATGTTTTGTAAGAGAATAAGAGCTATGCAAAATTCCAAATAAAGTGGTATATATGAACGAATTATTACTCATATTTTCAACAATTACCATCAATTTGCTTTTTGAAAGCATATATATAATGTTAAGAAACATTCTCATGTTTCCAGAAAGCTTAAAATTACAATTATATATATATATATATATATATATATATATATATAATGTCTTTTTATTAAATAATTAATTAATGTTAATTATGAGAAATTTATCTTATTTGTTGCTAGAGAAATATTCGTCATAATTAATACGATTGTGATCATAATGAACAAGAGCACCAAACTCCCACTTACGAGTAGAGATTGCACTTTGAATATGAATTTTTTTTTATCAAGTTTTAAAAGAATCCAAAATCAAGATCCAATTAATTCTTATTATTAAATGAGAAATTCTTGGATAAATATAACCTATAAAATATGTTTAAATTAAATCAATAATAAAAAAATATATAAATATTTTATGAGTAAAATTTACTTAGATTAGATGAGGACCTATACAAAATGTGTTTATATATTTATTATTATTTTAACTTATACATTTTTTATAAATCATATCTGCTTAAAAAAATTTCATTAAGAGAGTGCATTGTGTCCTACCAAATTAAAAAGTGATTCAATTAATCTTACCAAATAAGTGCATATAAGCATATAAATTAAATAATAATTAATTAAAAAACATAAAGTTTATCTCTTTAGGGTCCAATCGTGATCAATAAATAATCCCACTTTGTAATACAAAAATTTTCGGTGACAAGACTTGGATTTGTTGCCTTAATTAATCAAACTCTTCTCTTTACTGCGCCTTTTATGACCCATGTTTTTATTGGACCATCATGTACTTTTTTTTTTTTTCATTTTTATTGATCATGTTTTTCATATTATTTACGTTAGCTTGATCAACTATCAATATTAGTAGTTTCTATGATTAAACTTAATTTATTATATATTGAATTTATTATAATATATATATTTATATATAAATATATTATAATTATTAATGAAATTTATTTTTAATATATTTATTTAATTATTGATTTTTAGGCTAATATTTCTCTTAAGATTTGTAGGCTTAACATTCCTATAATAAATTAACATCTTTATTAATAACTATAACTTTTAGTATAATAATAAATTACAATACTTTTAATCTTAATAGCTAATATCAAAGCAATATTGTAAATTTAAATTCCCAAATTATTTTCTTACTAACATTTATAGCTTTTGAGCTTAATCCAAGAATTATTAATTTGATACTAAATCAATTTTGATTTAGGGTTTTGACATTTAAATTACAAAAATTTTAAGATTCTTGAACAATGGCTATCATGAGCAATGTTATTTGTAAGTTAGGATATTACTATTGTATTTAATAGATAACTTTGGTAGTTCTAAGATACTAAAACATTAAAGAAGAAAAAATAATGATAATGTTTGTAAATTGGAGTAAAGATCATGTTTACCTGTCATTTTAGAGGATAGTGATTGTTATGTACATACAAATAGTCATAACTTTTTTTTTTTAAATATGTACTTAAAAAATATAAAAAGATATAATTTTATATTACTTATCATGTTAAGGTTATATTATTATGCAACATAATAAAATCCCAGACTTGAAAATGTGACATGGATAAAACTTCAAAACAAAAATAAAATCTGGAACAAAAAGTATATTTTTGTTAAAATTATTATATAAAGGTAAAGTTAATAATATTTAAGGAAAGTCTTTTTTTTTTTGGTAAAGGAAGGATGAACGTGATATTATAAAGCTTTTATAAATAATAATTGTTTGTGGTGGAAGTATATCTTTAATCTTTACGCTGAAAAGTGAAATGCTCAGAAGCAGCGGAAGGTAAATGGCCTTTGGTATTTCCTCATCTTCATGCGGATTTAGGTATTGAGTCAAATCCACTCAACCTGCACCCTACACCCTATACCCTACACCCAGCACAGCAAATTTTTGTCCGTTTCTTTCTCTCTACCTTCTCTCTCTCCTCTCACGCCTTGGTACAGCCATATATATATATATATATATATATATATATATCACATCCGCATACCATACATCCATGCATATGCATGCATCGGACATCAATATATGAAACATGTTTTCCTAGAGAGAGAAGAAGCTTAAAGGCAGCTATACTCTACCCTACTATATCTTTTTCCTAGCTAGAGAGAGGTTTTACAGAAAACCCATTAGTCAAAAAACGGTTTTTGTTCTGCTCTTGTGCAGTGCAGGGCCAAAATCAGCCCTTCTGACTTCTCTTTTATTCTCTCCTCTCTGTTTGCTTGCTTCTGCTTTTCAATTTTGCAACACACGGTTAGAGTGAGAAAGGGACAGCAGAGAGAGAGTGGGGTTTGCAGAAAAGCCCAGTAAAGGGTAGGAGCCACCTGGCCTTTCATTTGCCATTGGCTATTATTTGTTTATTCTGTTTGCTTTTTCCACCCTATACATACAAGACATAAAATCACACCAACAGTCCTCTTGTAGCTCTGGCCCTCGTTCCATCTCTTTCTGTGGGTTGGTTTTCTTTTTCTCTCCCTCTGCTTCTCGAGATTGGCGTCTAAGGTAAAGACTTTAACCCCGTTCAAGCTCTCTCCCACTTCGATTTTCAGGGATATCAACACTATCTGATGAAGGAGAGTGGTGGCTCTCTTGGAGAAGAGAGCCTACCCGAGACTAACAACCACGAAGAAGAAGAGCAAAATCTAGTTTTCTGAATCCCATTTTCAGTCTCTGGTGCTTTTGACCTTTTTGCTGTATTTCTGGTTCTGAGTGTTCTTTGGTGCGTATTATGGCGCTTTCTATGCACAAAGATTCATCCAACAAGCAGATGGATTCAAGCAAGTATGTAAGGTATACACCTGAGCAGGTGGAGGCTTTGGAGAGGGTGTATGCAGAATGCCCAAAGCCCAGTTCTTTGAGAAGACAGCAGCTAATCAGGGAGTGTCCCATACTTTGCAATATTGAACCCAAACAGATCAAAGTCTGGTTTCAGAATCGCAGGTAAATAGTTGAAGAGTGCGATAGTCGCTGAACTGCGATATCAAAATCATTATTTTTGTCCTTTCCCTCACGTTATGAAGATTTTAGTAGAAAAATGAGTTCATTTTCGAAGTTTTTAGTGATTGTTTTCTATTATGCATCTTCCTTTTCTTCCCCTGGCTCCTTTTGCAATTGAGTTTGGGAGAAAAACAGTAAAAAAAGAGATGTGGAACTCTTTTTCTTTGAATATCACATTTTTCTCTTCCTACTTACATTAGGAAGTTATAAGGTTTCCTATTGGGTTTGATCTTCCTATGAAAGATTAATGTATACAGTTTAATCGAGTATCTTGGTTTTTTAGCTTATGATCATATTTTCAACTTCATACTTCTCTTGCTTCATTCTATAATAAATTGTATTCGGAAGAATTATAGAAATAAAATGTTGAAATATTTAATATTTTTTATGTGGAGGTCAAATCAAGTAATTTTTTTAAAAGAAGATAATTTTGGGCATGAAGCCATAAACTGTTTTTGGGACTACATTTCCTTGATATGTTGGATTGCTCAACGAGAAAATGTGGACTTCTTTAAGATTAGTGTTTGTCAATGGTCTCTTTTTCTCCTAATGCATTTTTGTGATGTATGCTGGTTATCTTTGTTCCTCCCTCGCCAACTTTATACTATTCTTAGCATTGTTTTTTAAGTCTGCATTTTTTAATTCCGTTAGCCTGATTTGGTTTGTTATTCTGTTAGAGAAACATTCTTTCATGTTACGGATAAGTTTATGATCCACTTAAAAGGAAGATCTACTGGGAAAGTTATTTCCTTTTGTCAATTTCCTTCTAGACATCTTAGTTCTTCAGATAAACAGTGTTCCCTAGAAAAAAAAAGTTTTTTGAGTTGATTGAACGGAAGATAACGGCAGTTACTAAATCCCGTTTTGCTGATGCCGCTCGTTATTATTTTATCTGGTTTCCTCTGACGCTCATCATTTTGGCTATTTAATGATGTTTCTGCAAAAGATGCTATAACAGAAATGTTCATACGGCCATTCAGCTTTAATTTTTTTTTTTAATTTTGGGAAGGGTGGTTATGGATGGTGATAAAGGATAAAGACAGCTGATTTTGATGGCTTTTCACTTTTGACTTTTTAATTTATTTCATTCGTTTCTTTTTAAAAAATTATAAAAATATGCTTTAGTTGTTTTACCTTTTTAAAAAAGGGAACAAAGAAATAAATTTTTATTTTACCACTCTAATTCCCAATAAAACACATTTTCCCCTCAGTTACTGACTTACTGCATGAATTTGCTTTAGATATGAGAGGACACATAGAAAGACTAATTTTGGTCTAATAACTAAATATCCTTTTTTGTTAAGACTAGTGTGAGGAAAGTAAAGTGGGAACAATGCTATGCGTTATGTTAATGATTGGGATAAGTCTGTAAGAACTAGAATCGTTCAGTGCTTTTTAGCCTTACAATGAGTGCTTTTTAGCCTTCCTTCATTGTAATACTATCAATTTGGCAGACTCTGTTCTGTGAATGCTTTAATCTGAAGGCAAGATGACCCACTCTTCATGGCTCATTTTCACATGGAAGTGTAGTTGCTTTATACAGTCTTCAACATTATTTACTTTTTTTAGTAAGATTGCTATTGCCAATTTTGTTCTATAGATGTCGTGAAAAGCAGAGGAAGGAATCTTCACGTTTGCAGACAGTAAATAGGAAGCTCACTGCCATGAATAAGTTATTAATGGAAGAGAATGATCGTCTGCAGAAGCAGGTCTCACATTTGGTTTATGAAAATGGATACATGAAACAACAAATACATACTGTAAGCATCTCTCCCTTTGTGGGATTGTTTTTCTTATTATGAATTTTCATCTCATACCATTGGTTTGTTTCCTAAGCACCCTCCATCTATCGCATCATTTTATCTATATTGTTTATTGAAGAATCTCGTTTGCTTATCTTTGTAACAGGCATCTGCTACTACCACAGACAATAGCTGTGAGTCTGTGGTAATGAGCGGTCAGCACCAACAGCAAAACCCAACACCTCAGCATCCCCAGAGGGATGCCAATAACCCAGCTGGGTATATAACTTCATTTTTGCAATCAAATTCATTCAATATATATGGATTAAATATTTACATGAGCCCCTCACCCTTTATGCTTTCAGTCTACTCGCGATTGCTGAGGAGACCCTGGCAGAGTTCCTTTCTAAGGCTACTGGAACTGCTGTCGACTGGGTCCAGATGATTGGGATGAAGGTATGACCTCTTTAAGAATTCTTATGGTTGTTGTTTGTATAAACTGTATGTTTGTATGTGAAAATTCATTTATATTTGTATGGTTAATATTTTAATTCTTCTTTATGCTATTTTCTACTTAATGTAGCCTGGTCCGGATTCTATTGGAATCGTAGCTGTTTCCCGCAACTGTAGTGGAGTAGCAGCACGAGCCTGTGGCCTCGTGAGTCTAGAGCCCACGAAGGTATGTAGCTATCTTGATGTTGGTTTGATGCAAATTTTCTTTTTCTTTTCTGAGCAATGAAACGTCGCTTTTCTTGATTTAATTACATGATAATTTGTCTCAGGTTGCCGAGATTCTTAAAGATCGTCCATCATGGTATCATGACTGCCGCTGCCTTGATGTGTTGAACATACTCCCCACAGGGAATGGTGGGACAATAGAGCTCATGTACATGCAGGTGTAATATTTATTTTAATCTACAAAATACATATATCTGCAGTTTAAATTACTACTTATTTACTTCCTTTTTTTTTTTGTTAATATGTAAGATTTGACTAGACTACTACTTTTTTTCAGACTTATGCGCCTACAACATTGGCAGCAGCACGTGACTTCTGGACTATAAGATACACTACAAGTTTGGAAGATGGAAGTCTTGTGGTACTGAGCAGAATCTTGGCTGTTGTATTTTTCTTGATTTGGAATGTGACTTTTTTTTCCTTAAGCATTTGTCATGACTACACCCTTAAGTGTCTGTTCTGTATTTTGGTTTTGTTTGTTAATGGAACTGTTGCTAAACACAGTAACTTATTGGAATGGGCCCCAAGAGTATAGTAATAGAATCATATGTATTACGCTGGTACATTGCAATATGCTGAATTATAATTTCTTCTTAAAATTGTAAAACAAATTTAACATCTTGAAATTATGCTTGTAGATATGCGAGAGGTCATTAACTTCTTCAACTGGTGGCCCCACAGGGTCTCCTGCTTCAAACTTCGTAAGAGCTGAAATGCTTCCTAGTGGTTATCTGATTAGACCCTGCGAGGGCGGTGGATCCATTATTCACATTGTTGATCATGTAGATTTAGATGTAAGGAACAATATACAAACTGAAACATCTTCTGAACTTCTATATCTGCGAGCTCTTTTCTCTTCATTATCTTAATATTGTTATTGCTTGCAGGTTTGGAGTGTTCCTGAAGTGCTCAGGCCCCTCTATGAATCGTCAAAAATCCTGGCTCAGAAAATGACTATTGCTGTAAGATTACCTACAAGGATTTCTTATTTGACTAGGTTAAATTTTGTTAATTCATATTTTAAATTATATTGTACAGGCCCTGCGACATATAAGACAAATCGCACAAGAATCAAGTGGAGAAATTCAATATGGTGGGGGTCGCCAGCCTGCTGTTTTAAGGACCTTTAGTCAGAGACTTTGCAGGTAAGGCACCATTCTTGGCGATCAGATTCATTGCCATGGTTGGGCATTTGAATCATTGAATGGATACATCACTCTTGATGTCTGAGTCAAAATTGGTTAATCAATTATTCTAATTCTTGCTATAATTTTAACCTATTCTTAATCACCGTCCTAACTGACCAAAAATTCCTTATAATTTGGTTCTTAGGGGGTTCAACGATGCTGTGAATGGGTTTGTGGATGATGGCTGGTCACTGATGGGCAATGATGGGGTGGAAGATGTGACCATAGCCATTAACTCATCTCCCAACAAATTTTTTGGGTCCCATTACAATACTTCAATGTTCCCAGCATTTGGAGGTGGGGTGTTGTGTGCCAAGGCATCAATGCTGCTGCAGGTACTTCCTAAACAAGCAAATCTATGTAGCAATAAACATTGTGTTTAAAGCAGTTCTAGTATGGTTGTGTGCCTCGGCATCAATACTGCTGCATGAACTCTTCTTCCTTATACCTCATAGGTCCCATCCTGATAATAGCATCTGGATTCACAGCTTATAGATCCCCATTTTATATTAGAATTGGCAATATCTTGTTATTTGCAATTTTGCTTAGTCATAAGATGGTGGTCTGCAGAATGTTCCTCCAGCTTTGCTTGTTCAGTTTCTGAGGGAGCATCGTTCAGAGTGGGCTGATTATGGGGTTGATGCATACTCTACTGCTTGTCTTAAGGCTAGCCCTTATGCTGTTCCTTGCGCTAGGCCTGGTGGCTTCCCCAGCAGCCAGGTCATTTTGCCGCTAGCTCATACTATTGAGCATGAAGAGGTATTATTTACTTTCTCGAATGCTTGTTGGTCTTCATTCTGTATTCTTATATTTTATATACCTATCTGTCTACGGTGCAGTTCTTGGAGGTAGTTCGGATAGAGGGTCATGCATTTTCTGCTGAAGATGTGGCTCTGGCACGGGATATGTATCTACTCCAGGTAGAATTATGCGTGTACGGGCCATCTGTCTGCCTGTTTTAACTAAGTAGAAAATTATATGTTTCTGATTTATTCTTATTTACCTTTTTGCTATGCAATTTGATGTTGGCAGCTCTGCAGTGGAATTGATGAAAATGCAATTGGGGCATGTGCGCAACTTGTGTTTGCACCTATTGATGAATCATTTGCTGACGATGCAGTCTTACTTCCTTCTGGCTTCCGTGTCATACCATTGGATCCTAAAACAGTTCAGTAATGTTCCTTAGCAACTTCTCTGGTTTTATAAATATTCTTAAATAATAAAAGAATACTTTTCCTGGTTCATTTGGCATTTTAGCTACTTTATTTTATCTTCAACTTGGGGTGCTAAAATCAACCTAAACCCCCCAGATCATGAAAGTACGTGTCTGGCAGATATTACTTGTTGAGGTTTCTTTCACGCAATTTCTATTGTTCAAGCAGTCCCAAGTGACCAACAAAATTAGTACCCGTGGTGAAATTTTAGTTTGCGTTGGTTCTAGAAGTGGCTAGCTAATCCTAACTCCCAAGCCATTCATACAGATGCTAGTGCATACGTGATTTGATTACTTGTGTGATTGTTTCTGTTTCTTTTGCATCTCAGAATGGTTCAGTGGCTACTAAGACATTGGATCTGGCATCTACACTTGAAGCTGGATCTGGCAATGCCCGTTCAGCCGGTGAAGCTGATGGTTACAACCTTAGGTCGGTCCTTACTATTGCATTTCAATTTATGTTTGAGAGCCATTTGCGGGACAATGTGGCTGCTATGGCTCGTCAATATGTGCGTAGCGTTGTGGGGTCTGTTCAGAGGGTTGCCATGGCAATTGCTCCGTCTCGGCTCAGTACCCAGCTGGGGCCAAAGTCTCTCCCTGGTTCACCCGAGGCTCTTACTTTAGCAAGATGGATCTGTAGAAGCTACAGGTTTGTCTTCTATTAATTTTGATTGCAAACCTTTCATTTTGTTGACATTAATTTATCCTTCATGAACATTTGGATTTTCTTATTACTTCTAATGGGTCCTTGTGATTATATCAGAGGGTTCAATCATTCAGCCAAAAATTGCACAAACTTAAACTCATTTCACTAGGAGTGTAGCAGAAATTTTAATGTCTTATTTCTTGTATCTTATCTGATATAGTAACATCTTTCTTTCAGGATCCACACGGGTGGAGAGATTTTTCGGGTTGAGTCCACAGCAACAGATGCAGTCTTGAAGCAACTCTGGCACCATTCGGATGCAATTATGTGCTGTTCTGTGAAAACAAATGTAATCACATTCTGCTGTTGAACTTACTGCATAAGTATTTAGCAGAATCTGAAGAATTCATAATGTTGTACGACTGTCCAAGGGCATTGTTGATAGCCTTATATTTACCTTAACAAAGTGCTTGTGTATTGCCCAATAACCTTCATTAAGTAGCTTAAATTTCTATAATTTATCATTCTCTTTCAAGGTAATACAACTGACACGAGAAATTATTGCAGGCATCTCCAGTGTTCACCTTTGCAAACCAGGCTGGACTTGATATGCTTGAAACCACTCTCGTTGCCCTTCAAGATATAATGCTTGATAAAGTTCTTGATGAAGCTGGCAGGAAGATTCTCTGCTCTGAGTTCAACAAGATAATGCAGCAGGTGATTGACTGGTGGATTGCACTCAATTTTGTTTGCTGGGGCCTAAGAATTAGTTTACTTCTTAGCCTTATTACAAAATATTGCATGTCACACTGCACTGACTTAAGAATTAGTTTACTTATAAAAGATTTGAGCATGAGATATAGGAAAAATTTTAAATTTCTATGTTATGATATACACAACACAAATTATGATTTTTTTTTATATATCTTGTGCTCAAGTACCATATAAAATGGACGAGTACAGAAATTAAAATACCCACATACCAAACCCCTAAGAAGTTTTAGTGCTAGCACTACATAAGATATGTGAAATTTATTGAAAATTCAATGAATCCAAATCCCAATTAGATTGGGAATCAATCAAGGAAATCTCTCAACTCAGACAAAGTAGTTTTCATCTCTAGTTGGATGTCTCATGCAACCTTAGCAATTTTTCTGTCAGGGATTTGCATATCTGCCGGCCGGAATCTGTGTATCAAGTATGAATCGGCCTGTTGCCTATGAGCAGGCCATTGCCTGGAAAGTTCTCAATGACGATGATTCCAATCACTGCCTGGCCTTGATGTTCATCAACTGGTCTTTTGTCTGATGGGATAAACCAGCTCTAAGATACTTGCTATGTATTAAGTTATATGATGAGTACTTAATTACCAAGGACAAATGTACTGATGTCAGGGTTTCATGAACTTATGTATGCTTTGAGCTCTGCTTTAAGCCTTATCTAGATAGAATTCTGTGTTAGTTTTGTGAACTCTGAACCTTGATATTATTTTGAAATTGGTGAAGAACCCAATATTTTGAAGATTGATGGTATTTGCAGCACATCTTCACTTTTATTGTTATCAAGAGGCTAATGATGCCATTGACTCAAATATGAAATAACCAGTGATGTTCTCTTAGGGCATTGACACCATGTGCAACTTGGTGTTGAAAAACTCAATACAAGTTTTTAATAATGAGTAGGTATATATAAGTTCAAGATTTGTGGCCATTAATAATTGGTGGATATATAAAAAAATTCTAGTTATTAATAATTCTTTCTAGTGCCATTATATGATGTTGAATTTTTTATATTTCTTGTGCTCACGTATCTATTTTTTAAATGTTAAAAACTCGATGTATTGTGAAATAAGTGATAATATATTTAAATTGAAGTTATTATTATTTAAATGTGATAACCATTCAATAAGAGATAGTTACTCTAGGAGAAAAGTAAGTTAATTCTTTATTATTTTAAAGATATAAAATTAATTTATTCAATTCATTATAAAAACATCAATTTTAAAAAATAATCAGGCCATTAATAATATAACCTTGGAATAAAATACACAATACTTGAACTTTTTTAGGCATGGGTGAATTCTATAATGCAAAATTACCTTGTCAATTCATGGCTATCCAAAAACAATGGATAACTTTTTACTTTCTTTTACATAAAAGGAAAGTAAATGAGTTAATTATTTTTTAATAACTTCAAAATAATATTTATTTATGAAACAACAATTATATTAAAAAACAATATTAAATTTCAAAATAAAAAAAATTCTAAAGGGGAAAAATGGAAAATCATCAGAGCAGTTGTTGGAGGGATGGTAAATGGTAGTTCCATTGGCGGTAGAGATCTGTGGGGCCCACAGCATCTTCCTAACAGCTTACGGAATTATTTAGTCAAGGGGTGACGACATCGTTTAAGTTCGTCCATCACAAGCCTGTCAAATCCTAACCTTATCCACTGCGGTTCCCTGCCTCCTCTACCAATTTCGTCCTTTTCTTTATGTTTTTTGTTCGTTTTCTACCTTTCCAATAATTTCTCATTAATACGACTTCGTTTTAGCGTTGGGGGGTGTACACTAGAGACAATTAGGCAAGGCCCTGACCCTACCGTGGTCTCCACATTTGCCTCTTTAATTATTTGTTGTGTACCTTATCAAATTCAACCCAAAGGGTAAAGTTTAGGGTTTGATATAATATAATATTTGATTTTTTTAAAAAATGATATTTGATTTTTTATAAAAATTTATATTTTACACTAATATTATAAAAAATAGAAATAAGATAAATTATCCCTTTTAAATTTATATAAAAAATCGAATATCATTTAAAAAAATATATTAGATGTTAATTTTTAAAAAATTCTGATAATTTATTTTATTTAAGTCTCTTGAGATATATTCTATTTTATGCTTTTATGAGTAATTTTTAATATAAAAAACAAATTTTATATGATATTATTTTCAAATACAATATTTTAAAAAATACTTTAAGATAACGAAATAGTTATCAGTTGGTGTGATTTACTATTCATCCACTTTTTTCTTTTTTATCCTTAATAAAAAGTTAATATTATAACAGGAGCGGTCATTAGAGGGTGGGGTTGTAGTTCTTTCAAAGGTTTTAAATTTTTTTATTATAATCTAATATTTATTACATAAAAATGAAAATATTATAATTTAATTTTTTTTAACTTTTTAAAATTGTATAAATACATCTGCAAAATAGTTATTTAATTATAAAAAATTATTATTATGTTATAAACCTAACATACTAACTATTTTTATATAAGCTAGAAAAATATGAATAATATATAATACTATTTGAGAATTTGAAATTTGATACTCAAATAATAATTTTTAAAAAACAAATTCTTTCTATATTGTCTAATTATAATTTATTAAATATTGTCTCAAACTTTATTTATTTATTTAAGTTTCTGAAAGGCCAAAACTTCTTTTGTATTGAAAGCCCTAATCACTTTCTGAGCAATCAGACAATGTTGCAGGCTTTGCAGCTCTTTTTCTCGTCACCATAATAATAAATTATTAAATTTAAAAAAATAAAAAGACTTGTCGTTTCAGGGGGGCCCACCGGTTCCTGAGCTACATTTATTGACATGACAGAGCCAGGCCGTATAACTCCACGTACGCACATACGTTTGTATGTGTGATTACGTATGTTACATGATACATAACCATGACAGCATGCACCATCATCATAGGACATGATACATACAAAGGGGGACCCCACCTCAGAGCCAAGCTCTTATGGGCTCTGTGCATGTGTCGGAGGTCTGTCTTGTTTTCTTTCCTTTTCAGCGCTTGAAATTCGAGGCCCTTTTAGACGTGAGTGCGAAAGGCACTGTGTTTTCGACCCTCGTCCTATATATATATATGTGTATATATATATATATATTTTAAGTTATACCTATAAATGTTTATTTATTTAATTATTTTTGTTTATATTTTTTAGAATTTTTGTATTTTTTTTATATTTTTCATTTTTTAAACATTATGTTTTAATTTATTTTAAAATTTTTTAATTTATTTTTGATTTTTTTCATAAAATAAAAAGAAAAAATAAGAATAAAAGAGAATTAGATTTATAAATATATTTGAATATAACTTAATAATTATCATAATTTTTTTAATAATTTTTAACAAGTTAAATTTTTTATGTATTTTTATTTAATTATATTTTTAGTATATCTATTTAATTAAATATTAATTTATTTTATAATATAAAAAGGATAAATTATTAGAAAGATTAAATTTTTAAAAAATGGAAAAATAAGGGTAACCTTAATTTAATAAAAAATATACAATTATTATTTTTGAAAAATAATTGAAAAAATTAAAATATAATTAAGTATTATTTTTTGAGTTTATCCTCGTTGTGCCCAATAAAAGTTTATATATTAAATAAATTAAAAATTTTAATTTATTACTTTAATTTTAACTAAAATTTAAAAAAAAAATTGAATACATCTCACTACAAAACATAAACTCCCCATAATTTATCTTTTGTTTTTATTTTATCATTCTCTGCCACCAGATTATTTAGCATATAATAACCAATTACCCAATTACCATAATACCCTTCTCTTCGTCCCCCTCTCTTCTTTTGGGCACAAGAGTTTTGTATCCGTGAGAATCGTTCGCTTTCTACTTTTGTCTTGTCGAACGTATCATTTCTTTCTCCATTTTATTGGGTTTTAAATTAAAGATTCAGAAGCGTGCATTTGGATCCTTTTCATGAGGCACTGTTTGGTTAATGGTTCCCTCCGCAGCATCTTAAAGTTGCCAAAGATTTTGTGCTTTTCAAAATCCAAGGAAAGTGCGCCCTAGGTGTTTGTTGTTATGTCACACCCACCTTCCTTTGTAGGTATCTATCTCAGTGGGTGCAAGCCAAAGCCGTAGGTGATAGCCCCTTCTGTTTGCAGGAAAAAACATATCTTTCTGTTGCAGCCTTACAGGGTTTCTTAGATTTAGCAATAAAAGCTGAAAAGAGTGAAGGAAAGAATATGGGAGCATAGGTTCATAGACTATTATGGTTTGTGATAGGTTGTTAATTAGAGACAGTGGTTGACTGAGACTTAGATTTCTCTTCTGGTTTTGTGAACTGGGTCTCCAAAGAAATCGGGGTTTTAGGTATTTTCTGTTTTGGTTGGAGATAATTCTACTCTCAGAGTTTCATAAATGACAATCTTGATATTTAAGATGATATTTGATGATTTAGCAGAGGCTTGCTTAGAAAATATTATATTGTCTTAAATCACAAAATATTATTTTAAAAAATAGTATCACTAAAACTACAATAAAAATAATGAAATGATGGTAGGGTTTGTCATCTATTTGTTGTTTGTGCATGAGAAAGAAGGAAACTTGGGGGGCTCCCTAAGATACCATGGGAGTCGTGGTGCTCCATCTGGTCTGATTCTAGTGCGTCTGCAAGAGCGTGCTTTTTTCTTTAAGTATCTTTGTTTGTTTTTGGTGGTAGAGTTAATGATTGTTTCTTTTGTATTATTTATGGGATTCTGTGTTGGACCAACTCAACTTTGTGTTTGAATCTTGGGTTTCATAAGTTGGACCAGAATGCAAATGGCAAAGTTCTGGGCTTACATGTTGCATTCAGAGATTCTTTGTTGCACTAACTGGGAAAATAGCAGCAAAAGCATGTATATTTATTTAACTCTGCAATGCTTTAAGTTTCAACTTGCAAAATAGTAGTATACCTTCACTGCTTTCTTGTTTTGGCCTACTAGTAATAAATACTCAACAGATTCATCATCTGTCTTAGAGATACACAGAATCAAATGAATTTATGAACAATCTTCACATTTTATTGCCATAATGAAAATATATCTAACCGTACTAGTGTACTGTGAATATGTAACTAGCTATTATTATCATAGAAAGTAGAGAATATAAATGCAGCCCCGTGACTTTAAGATAGGTTTGTCTAAGAGCAGAGTAAAAGAGCATTGGCACTTGGCCTTGGATTTAGTGAGTAGATTTTTCCTTCATGAGTCAGTCAGTGATAGAATAGAACTTCTCAATATAGCTTCAAAAATTTCCGTCCTGTTCTTATCGGTGTCATGGTATAATGTTTCGAGGAAAGACAAATGAAATAATTTAGGAAGAATGAGAGTTGCAAAATTCAACTAGTGTTAAGAAATATATAACTTGAACTAAATTCTAAATAATGCAAATTTTCTTTTAAATGATGCTATATTAAGGTGTTTGGTATATTTGTATTTTAAATACCATGATATTTTAAGTATAAGATATCAAGATATAAGATGTTATAATATTTAATATTTAATATAAATTAAAAATAAATAAATAAATAAATATAATTGATTTTTTATAAAAATTAATAAAACTAAAATTGTATAATATGATATTATATATCTTAAGATAATAATATACTAAATACAAGCCTATCCAATGCTTAGTATCATTCTTGCTTACCTTTTTTTCCAAACTTTTAATCAAAATTTGCCACTATTTTCATTTGAAGAATTGTTCTTTACGTGAGTTACATTGCATACATGCACAAGTTGGGCCCCATAGCTTAGAAAAGCCCGACTTTTATATGATATTGGGCCCATTACAAACATGATCTATTTGGGTTGACATTTGCTATTGGCATTGTTACTGGTTTTTAGTAGTTGACTTGGCTTTTTTCATAGCTCAAAATCAAAAGTAGACCCAAAGCATGCCGTACTCTGAGTGCCACTAAGTTTTTAAAAAAGTATGCTTAATTAAACTTTAGAAAAATAAAAAAATTCAATTCCATGAGGACAAAAATTTAAAAAAAAAAAATAAATAAATTCAATTCGATATTTTAAAAAGTGGGTAATTTTCCTAACTTACTACCGACCAATTTATTTTATATATTAAAATTCCAAGCATAATACACTACCATAGGATATAGGATGACATGATCCTAGGTTCAAACATCTTTATTAATAACTTAATTAAGCAATTAAATCATAAGTTACTCATAAATTTCTAATTACAATCACCTTTTTTTTTTGGGTAGAATATAATATAATCTTCGCACTAGCATACAAGTAGAACTAGGTGATTACAGTTTCTAAAGAAGATGAAAGTGTGTAAAAATATATATACACATAATTTTAATGTGAAAATATATAATTATGAAGATATTGATATGACAAATATTCTAAAACGGATATATAATTAAAATTTTGACATTTTAAACCTTCTTTTGTTTATTTCTTATATTTATTGAACTAGATTTGTACTCTCTTGTGACAATTTTTAAAAAGCAATATTACTAAAAATTTTATGTTGACAAACAATATGAGAAGTCAACCTTAAAAACAAATGTATTTTGATACATTGAAAATCATTTTTAAAAAAGTAATATATACGTAAATTAAGAGATAAAATTAGTCATTAATGAGTAATTTAAATTATATTTTAAGGTGATTATTCGTTTATCACCACAATTTTTTTATTTTTTCTTTTATGCTATTTTAATTTGTTTAATTTTTTAAAAATAATTAATTATTTTTTATATTATATAATTTTTTAAGAATTTTTTAAAATTTTTTACATTTACTTATACTATTCATTTATAATTTTTTTGATATTATTCATTCATAAGTAAAAAATGTTAAAAAATACTTTAAAAATATTTAACAATTAAAAAAATATATGATAAAAAATAATTAACTAATATTAAAAGGTAAAAAAATCAAGATAAAAAAAATGGGAGATAAATAGTATTAAGTACAATAATGATAGCTTAGGTAAATCCATATTTTAAATAATTAGTCATTGAATTGATAAGTATGGTAGTGCATGTCAATATATTAATATTTAATATATTTTAAAAGTAATTTATATTGTTACATATAATTTTGGAGGTTTAGTTTGACAGACCACCTTATAAAATATGTGAAAGAGAATGCAAATATTTTCAAATTTTAAGAAACAGTGACACCATAAGATAATATTATTAAATTTTGAGAAAACTATTACTTGGTGGCACCAAATTCTTAATAGGTTTAAAATATTTTTTTTATAAAAAATAGTTATTCAATTATAAAAAGTAATTTTTTATGTTTATTATATAATAACTATATTTTATAATAAATAATAATTTTTATAAAGAATAAAAAATAAAAAAGATAAATGTTGTTTGGCACCAATTATGAATCTAGTGCACATGAAGCACCATTAAGAAATTTGA
>JASKGM010018539.1:0-31359 GCA_034509205.1 Ceratonia siliqua
CGGTTAAACCGTCGGTTAGGATAACCTTAACCGTTGACCGAACCGTTATATGCCTCAATGGTTCGGTTTTAACCGAACCGAACCGGTTTGTTAATGGTTAAGTTAAATTTCTTCATTGGGTTGGTTCGGTTCGGGCGGTTTGTCAGGTTAACCAAACCATTTGCACAGCCCTAACAATATCTATGAGGGAGGCAGAGTCTAAGGCTAATGGATTTGGACCGAACCTATAATAAACAAAATAATCATAAATAAATATTAAAAATATCTCAATTCACCCTCACTTAATATATTTATCTTTCAATTGATGCTACTAGTATGAATTTGAATATCTTAATAAATTTATAGCCTTAAAACAATTTTTTAAAATGATTATTAGATTGTTATAATCAAACTTTAAATTTCTCATTAATGAAATCTTGGAATTAAAAAAAAAAGAAAAAAAAATATATATATACATGTCAAAAGTCAATTCACCGTTTAAGTCTCATTGGAAAAATATATACATGTCTGTCTTTCTTTGATTGCCTTAATATACTAATTTTTTTGTTTTTGGGTAAATTATACATAACCGAGTGTAGTTTACCACTTTACTAAGAAAAACTTATTAATTGATCCCTTATACATAGGTCTTTGTGCAATTTATGTCTTCTCTTAATAATTTTCTTTTAAAATTTTGTCAATTTTTCGTATAAATTACACAGGTTTTATTTTAAATATAGGTTTAATATAATTTAAACTTTCTGTTAATAAAATTTTTATAATTTTATTACTTCTTTGTGAAAATTACACCAGATTTATAATAAAATTATTAATGAAAGATATCATATAAATTGTACGTAAACCTAAATTTAAGGGGTGACTTGCTGAATGTTTTAATTAAAAAATAAATTATACACGGGCTATAATTGATGAAAATTATATGTAATTGAACCATTTTTTTTTTACTAAAAACTTATCTTTTGATCTATTAGATAGCTAGGATGAGAATCTAAGTTGCAGCTTATCAATTGCCATGGAAGGAACGCAAGTTTAAATGCTGATTGGCCTTGAAAATGAGTGGTTCTGGTTATCCTTGAGAGCTCTTAAATATTCATAAGGATCGAATCATGGAAATGTATTGTGTGAAAAGCAGTGCAAGTAGTTGCAGAAAAGAAAAGCTGGAGGTTGGAATATGGGAACCTCAGCCAAAAAGCTAAAGATACAGACAGTTAATATCTTAGTCATGCTGCCTTCTGCTTGTGTTCTAAAATGCAAAAAAAAGTACTAGAATTTGTGCCATTTCCAGGACATGGAGGCCAGGGCTGCATAATACTAGCAACTTTACGTTTAACAAAAATTGCAGTCAAACAAAAAATATTTTTTAATACAATTTTATATCATTATAATACATGATCACATGAGATTTTATTGTTTTTTCCGGTATTAATATAAAATATCATTTTAAAATTATTTAAAAAATATAAAATAAATCTCATGAAATACTATACGTCAGACTAATACAAGATTTTTGAAACTACGAAATACAATTCAGCTTAAATATATCTCTAACATATCTCTTCTTGTAAATACTCTTCAATGCTCTTTAGATCTGAAGTAGGTATAGAGCAACAATACAATCATGATCTCGTACTAAGTTTTAATTCAACAATAATTGTATATTAATTACAAAAAATTAAACTATTATCTATTTAGTTAGTAATTTGATAGTTCATATGATGCTGACTTTAATCTTTAAAATTGAGATAAATTTGATATCATGGGTTCAATTTCTACCAGTTTTCTTTTCCTGTTTAAGTCTTGAATCTTTACGTAACAAAAAAAAATACTAAATTAATTTAATAAAAGGGAAGCACTCCCCTACAGTCACATTTTAAAATTTTTTTTATTATTTTTTAGTGATTTTTATTTTATAAAATTAATTAATTATATATTTATATGATGTATTTTTATTAAAATTTTTTGGAATGTTTTTATTTTTTTAAAAATCTTTTAAGTTACAAATGAATAGTAAAAAACAAATTATAAATTAATAGTAAAAGGAATGTACAAAAATTTAACAAAAAATTCAAAAAATCTGAAAAAATTCTGAAAAAAATACATAAGATAAAAAATAGTTAATTAATTTTAAAAAGTAAAAAAAATTTAAAAAAATAAAAAGAGTAAAAAAAAAAAAGAGAGTGGGGTGTAGGATAGTATTTCCCTTAATAAAATTATTTTAAAATCAGATAGATATATACGGAGGCACTAAAAAAAATTCTCTTAAAAAATTAATAAAAAATAACTATACTTAACTGTGAATGATGACCAACAATAACATGACATTTGAATCCTAACTGCCACCCCAGATTATGAACTCCTAAGTTCTAGGGCTCATTGCTTACCATGTCTTGTAAAGTCCTTGGTGCCTTACATCACTAAATTCTCTTATTGTTCTGCTTCTTCTTGTCCATGTTTTTAAAGTGAATCAAATTGCACTGAGATTTGACCTTTTGTTCTGATTTTTCCATGTTTCAGATGTGAGGTTGCTGCTCATTTTCTGTTCCAAAAGATGAAGTATTAGATTCCATGTACACAAGAGGGGAAGAAGCACCGTTTCTTCTATAATGCCACTCAAAAGATGCTTGTCACACATCACAGAAAGCTTATTTCCCCACTATGGGAAAAGAACTGGAGCAGACATGAAGAACCTAAACTGATTCTTTGCCAGGTGAATTGTAAATTTTAAACTCGTGGTCTAAAACAGGGCAATAATATCAGGGTCATAAATTTTGAATCAACCTGAAATTTTTTCTACTAGTCTGGAAAACCCATTTTGGAATAATTACCATCTTTTGAACAGGATCAGTCAAAAGAAAGCAAAAGGGAAGAGCATAAACATTAAACTATTGTCAAAGGTGCTTGCTTAAAGTGTTTGATGTGATTTTTCAGAATTTAATCTTGCTTTCTTACCACTTATTCTGGAATGTTTTTTATATATACCTAAACGTAGCTCTTTGTTCAATAGCAAACATAAGAACTTTTTTCTCTGCCAAAGAGAAAGACAAAGGGAGACCTCGCCTCACTCTTATCTTCCTCTCAAGGAGTGCTGAATTTGGCATTGCATTTGCTGAAAATGAAGAGTTGTGATGAATGGAAACCTTTTCTAGCAATGATAGCTATTGATTTTGCTTTCGCAGTAGTGAATATTCTTCTCAAGAAAGTCCTTGAAGAGGGCATGAACCATTTGGTTTTCATCACATACCGGTTGACAACTTCTAGCATTTTCTTAGCACCAATCGGCTACTTTTGGGAAAGGTAGGCCCTATGAATTCCCAGATTTAGTAGCCTTTTCTATTTTTAGAACTCTTTGATATTAATAATATGCAGATAGCCCAAGTTGAATCATATGCATAGAACCTAATTTCCTTTGTTGAATTGCAAGCATGTCAGTCAAACTAATAATTAGTCATTGATCTTAGGATGAATGATCAAATAACTGCGAGAAAATCCGAAGGGAAACTAAAGATCTTATAACCATTTTTTGCTGCAGAAATGGCAGACCAAGGCTCACATTTCGAATTTTATGTTACCTCTTCTTCAGTGCTATTGTTGGGTTAGTCATATAAACAGAGTCTTGCTTTTTAATTCCATTTCTCTCTAGCTCTTTCTCTTCTTTATCAGTAATGAATACTTTCTTCATAGCGCATCAGTCACACAGTACTTCTTCCTTCTGGGAATTCAATACACCTCTGCTACCTTTGCTTGTGCCTTCATCAATATCGTGCCTGTGGTCACATTCATCATGGCATTACCATTTGGGTATGAAATATGAATATACGTACAGCACCTTAATTAATCCTATGTTCTTGATACTAAGTCACTACCACTGAATGCAGAATAACCTTGTTCTCTGTTCTTATACTCTTGATTCTTCTACAGTTTAGAGACTGTGAACATAAAATGCAACAGTGGGAGAGCCAAGATACTTGGCACAGTTGTGTGCATTGGTGGCGCTTTGTTATTGACACTTTACAAAGGAAAGCCCTTGTTTAGTTATCATTCTGCAGCTCCAATAGCTAAGAGTTCTGCAGTGAAGTTGCCATCTCCTATAAATACAGAGAGATGGACTATTGGTGTAATAGCTTTAGTTCTGGGAACCCTCTTTTGGTCATCTTGGTTTCTTCTACAATCAAAAATTGGCAAAAGGTACCCCTGCCAGTATTCTAGCACAGCCATCATGACCTTCTTTGGAGCCATTCAATCAGCTATTCTTAGCTTCGCCACTGGAAGGAACTTGTCTATGTGGGTTCTTAAGGGAAAGATGCAGATAATCACTGTTCTGTATTCTGTAAGTACACCTGTACTAAGTCAGAGACGGAACTATAGTTTGACCTGTGGCCGAGAAACGGGGCTGGCATTTTCTAAGGCTGCAGGCACTTGTTTTTCTGATTTTGGGGAATCTTAAGAAAAAAAAGAATAAAAAGAAAGAAAAGCATCTAATAATGATCAATCTCAAAAGTAGCACAGTCAAACTGCTATGTGAAGTTTTTAGTATCTGATATGAGTATTAAATAGTATTAGATGGAGACACAACGTTTTTTTAGAAGTATCTGTGTTTCATTAGTCTTATTGGAATACAATTTGTGTGAGTTTGTCAACTATTAAAGATAGGAGAGTCTTTAAAAGTGGTTATAAGGAGGAAAAGTTTAGACTGGGTGAAAGAGATTATCTGTCACTAGCACTGATAGGGAAAAAACAAAAGTAATGATTAGAATTTGAATTACAACTTTTTGCTGACAGTGAAATATTGTGTATATGCAGGGGATGGTTGGATCAGGCTTGTGCTATGTGGGCATGTCATGGTGTGTGAATAAAAGGGGTCCTGTCTTCACTGCAGCATTCAGCCCTCTCGTTCAGGTAATGGCAGCCATGATTGATGTCCCTGTCTTGCATGAGCAGTTGAATCTTGGAAGGTAAATTCTTATACCAATTACTAATGTATTGGCAACTCTTCAACTTTACTGCCAGAGATAAAATTTATTCCTGTCTTGACCTTATCGATTAACTGTAAAGAATTGCTTTAATTCAAAAATTTAAATTATTAAAGAAATATCTACGATTAATATTAATATTTCTAACACGTTACTCTTATAAAAGTCTTTTAGGCTTGTAGCTTGGGTGAATCACAAGCACTAAGGGGCTTCAAATCTTATGCTAAAATTGAATTTAATTTGGAGAATGGGAGTTTGCAAGGATCAAACAGCTCTGATGCTAATGACCATTTGACAGAAAATACTTAGGTGCAAAGAGCCAATGAAATTTTACTGCAATGGATATATCTGATGATAAGGTCCTCTAACACACCCATTTTTATGAGTTTCCATTGGCTCCTTTTACTCATCTTGAGTGCAAGGAGTGTATGTAAGAACTTTACTCATTTGACAAAAATCATTTGAAATCAAAAGTTTAAGTTGTGAAGTGAAGATCCACATGTCTATTATATATTATGCTGAAAATTTACTTTAATGAATGTAATTCACAAGGATCGAACTCTAAGACTATGTAATTTTATTAAAGACTAAGGTCAGCAAAAACCGAACTTTTGACCACTTGGTTATAAAGACTTTAATAAGTGCCAAGAATTACTTCAACCCCATAAATTTAAACAAAAACTTTAATAACAGTGAATGTGACAGTTAACAGTTAGAAGTTAATGCTAGAAAGGAAAGAAAAAACCAGGATAGTATCTGATTCTAATCATTGTGCTTGTTGTGTAGTTTGATCGGATCCATCTTGGTGATGATTGGATTATACATTCTTCTATGGGGTAAGAACAAGGAGATGCGGAACCATGTGACTAAGCTAGTCCAAGAAGCTGAAGAAACCAAAGAACAAGAGCCAGAGATACAACACATCACAGTTTCCTGTGATTCACGGTGACCTTGACATTAATTATTGGATTATATTATATGTATTGCCACAGCAAGAACTTTGTTCTCACGAAAAAGTTTGAGTTTTCCTAATCAATACTCCAAAGAGTCTCTAATAACTGGATATATCTTGATCCATTTGCCTCATCTCATTTGTACATAAGTTATGTTTGTAAACAAATCATGCTCGTTTCAACAAGAGATATATCTTTTTTGGAATGCGACATACTTCCCATCACTTTTTTCATTTATTGAAATACCCCACATAGAATCTTTATTTAAAAACCTTCGTCATATTCTAGAGGTAAGTTGATCTCTCTCTACCACACTATAATTTTATAATTCCACACATGAAAAGTATTGACTTGATCCTGGGAGTATTAGACAGAACCATTATGGTCTACTAATTGCTTTTCACTATTACGATAATTTTGATTAACATCATAATGTATTTTTGTATGGTATATTGAGAAGTTGCAATGCAACTCAAATCTAAAACTTTTATCCCAATCTTCACCTACTCTAATATTTTGAGCTTAGCCAATGCAGCTTTAGAATTATGTTGGATAATTTTAACAAAACAGAGCTATTAGAGAAGCAAGCGTCTTGCCCCACATATTTTAAGAAGAATAATGTTACAAGAGAATAGCCATGGAGAAAACCTATATTTAAATAAATTCATAAAGGATATATGTTACATTAATTTACTATATTCATATAGACGACATAATTAATCATATTGATCACTAATTTACTCTTAGTCTGTTATTCTTCTCGTATAGTAAGTCAATTATTGTTTCTTGAATATTGAACAATTTTTGCTAATTTAATCTAGAAAGAAAATTAATGAAGATATTTTCCGCTAGAAAAGTATCTACATTCTAGCAAAACTTTAACTATTTACACATAGTTCTTTAAAATTAAGGGTTCATTTCTTTTGATAGAAATTATTTTTGCTTGAAAAATATTTTTGATGAAAATAATTTTTTTATTGTTTAGACAACATAATAAAAAATATTTTTTATTATTTGGTGTATCAAATAAAAAATATTTTTTGTTATTTAAATTAGAAGTTGTGACCGTGACCGTCCTAAGAGTAAAGCTAGGTCTAAGTTCATATCCGGATCCCAAACTAAAGGCTGAGTCACAACGGAAGCTGAAGGTAAAGCAGAAACAAATACTGTTAAGAGATGAGACTTGAAGTTGATATAATGAAAAATAATTTCTGCTTTTAAAAGGCAGAAGTCATTTAATTGAGCTCAAGCCTATTTAAATAGTTGTAGCATTAATGATTGTGGTGGTGTGTGGTAATAAGCTAATGAGTTTAAACAAATTGGAAATTGGAAATGATTTCCTTACTTATTTTTTAAAAAACTTTTCCCCAATATATTGAATCAACATTTAGATTGTTTCTTTTCTAGCAAAATAAACACTAGAGATTTTTTTTTTTCCAAAGAGAAATTTTGTTTAGCAAAAAAAAAAAAAACCTAAAAAAAGATCAAATATAGAAATTTATGTTTGATTTTGGGCTACAAATCTGGTTTCCAACTTTAAAAACTTTATAACTTGAGTCAATTGATCAATTAATTGCATAATGCTAACATCAAAGGTAAAATACCATTCTATAAGTAATATTATGTAATTTGCACTAATACTTTCAAAAGATCACCCAATCCATAAGTAATTAGGTGGGCCTGCTATCACTATGTACAATAAAATTTAAAAACAAATTAAAGAAGAAAAAGAAAAAGGAGAAAGGAGAGTGGGAGAGAGCGTGTGACAAAACTGGAGAAGAAAAAAAATTGAAAATGAGAGAAAGTTAGAGAGATCTGACAACAAATGCCCCTAAATTGGGGCAAATACATATAAGAAGAAGAAGGTAAAACGCACCATTTTTATAGTGCTAGGAACCCAAAAAAGAAAAATGCTATTCTTATGAAGTAAGTTTCACAAACTTATAAAGCATAAGAGAGAATGAGAAAAAAGTTTGGTGAGGTGGGAAGAAAGTGATTATGTTGAGATTAATGTAATGATATAGATTTTTTTTTTTGACTTTATAATTTGTTTATCTGGTGATAAGAATCTTAATTAGTTTAATGAAATTAGCTTTTCTTGGGTACAAAGATAGGACTTAGATTTTTTTTTTTTTTTGCTTTTTAAAAAATAGATGAGACTTATATTGGTCCATGTGTGGCAACAATTATTTTGTAGAAGTGGTTTAGCTGCGAATTGAATTACAGTCGAAAACTTAGTGTTTGAACTAGTGTGGTTAAATTAACAAAGTTGCTTTCTAACCAACAATTATAGCTTTTGACCAATAATAATTAAGTAGTCGAACCAACAAGTCATATTAGAGCATTAGATGAAAAAATAAAATAAAATAAAATAAAATACAAGTTCAAAATTAGCCTACCATACAATAATCCACGTTCTATTAGTACAAAGTACAAACATTAGGTGGGAAGAAATTGTAAGCAATTCATTTCTTTATACAAATCATTCCCAAATTTTGCATAACAATAATGCCAAAATCTTAGAACAAAATGAATTTTCACAAGAACAATTAATCAAGAAAGCGTACGTTAATCAATGGATTAATTCTTAATGAAAGACATGAACTATTGAAGAAGAAGACTTGAGTTTCTCTCTCTTACCTTCTTTGAATTTGATGCACTTTTTGATGAGTGAAATAATATCTTTTATAGACAGAGAGAGGACCAAGTCTTAAGAGTTTGAATTATTTTCACATTCTACCAACGTGAACCATTATTTATAAAATACTTATTTAATTGACCAATAAGAATTTAGTACTTAATATTATTAAACCATAATTATCCTTTAGATAACTAAAAGATAATAAACCATAATTATCTTTTATTTATTCATTATTAATGGTCATGTGGACCACAATTAAATAAAATTGTCTAACATTCTCCCACTTGGCCCATGTAACATAATTTAATTACATGATTTAATAATAAACATAATATGCATAGTATAAGCTAAATCCATCATTATATTGATCAAACCATAATTCATCATTAAGCAAAAAACTAATAAGGCATGGCGGTTGTATGACATTTTGACATAATCCCTTCCATGTATCATGATATTAGTTTCAAACTTAACATGACTTATAATGAGATTTACCATAATGGTCTAACAATGATGTCTTTGTTAGAGACAAATCTTGTTAACATTCACATAATTCATTAATGTATATACCAACCATAAGAAACAAGATGTATTAATATATCAGAAACAATAATTAAATGAGTTCAGAGTGTCAAATACATAAAAACATCAAACTTTAACATAATGTCAATAATGGTTTTCAATAATGCCCATTATTTTGACATGTTTCTTAAATGTCTTTGGTGGCAACCCTTTTATCAACGGATCCGCAATCATAAGATTATGCTAATGTGTTTGATTAACACTATTTGTTTTTGAACTTCTTCTTTAACGGTAAAGTATATCAATTCCATATGTTTAGCACCTTTTGAATACTTGTCGTTTTTAGTGAAGAAGATTGTTGCGTAATTATCACAATAAATTTTTAGTGGCTTAGCAATATTGTTGATAATTTCAAGTCCTAAAATAAGGTTATGCAACCATAAACAACGATCATTGGCCTCAAAGCATGCCACAAATAAGCTTCCATAAGGGATACAGCAATGACAGATTACTTCACACTTTTCCATGTTAAATATCTCTAGAAATTTATTAATATATGCTTTCTGAGACAACCCCAACAATCCTTGTGATCTTGTCATGGAATATTCAATCTCAATCATATAGGATGTCTCATCCATATCTTTCATTTCAAAGTTCTCAGAGAGTAATTTCTTAATCTCATGCAATAAGCCAAGATCATTAGTAGCAAGCAAGATATCATTAACATGCAGAATCAGAAATATAAAATTGCTGACCATTAGATATATACACCAAACAATAGTGTTTTCCTTAAATCTCGAAGGATGTAACAGTATCGTTAAACTTAAGATTCCATTGACAGGAAGCCTGTTTAAGTCCATATATTGACTTATTAAGTTTACATACTATGTGTTCATTTCCTTGAATTGAAAAACCCTTTGATTGGTCTATGTAAACTTCCTCCTCTAAATTCATATTCAGAAAAGCAGTTTTCACATCCATTTGGTGTACCTTTAACTCATAATGAGCCACTGATATCATAAGATTTCTAAATGAGTCCTTTTTGGAAATCGGAGAAAATGTCTCTTTGTAGTCAACACCATCTATCTGAATAAAACCTTCAACAAGTCTGGCCTTATATCGTTTGATATTGCCATTAGAGTTGCGTTTGGTCTTAAAGATCCATTTACAACTGACTCTTTTACATCCTTTTGGAAATTTAATGAGATCCTAGACTTCATTGTCCATTGATTTCATCTCTTCTTTCATGGCCAGAATTAGTACTATTTATGGCTTGTGAAAGCGAAACTAGATCTTCATCAATTGCCAAGTTAAATTCTGACTCTTGTAGATAAACCATATAATCATCAGAAATAGCTGATTTTTTTTGCCTTTGAGATCTTCTTAATGCTACTTCATGTGGTCCATCCACTATAGGTTCATTTGCTATAGTTTTATCATTGGGTGTTTGGTCATGCACTTGTTGTTTTTGCAAGTTATCAAACTGTTCAATAACTGTAGGAACAACAACCTTAGAAGAAATTATAGTTATAGGTATTTGCACCCTAACTTCTTGAATTCCCACTTTGCGTGGTTCACACTCCCAGTAATGTTGCCATTTTCTATGAACATATCATTTCCAGTTGGATGGGGAAAAGAAATGTGGCTCCTTGAAGAAGTGCCACGGCTGGATTATAGCTTCTTCTACACCCTTCTTTGTGTTGACAACTCTCATTTTCCTCATCTCCTTACTTAGCCTAGAAGATCACCTGGTAATAGAGAGTGAATCGAGAGAGAGATTTAGGAGCTATTGGAAACAACAAGCAGAAATCAGGAGGAACCCAAGAGACTCATCAACCAGTAGTGAAATAGAAAGAGCCCAACAAAATGAGTTTTCACAATTGTAGGAAAATAGAGAGCTACCCAGAAGACGATATCTCGTTCTAGGAGTCCAAAAATCTATGTTAAGGTAATGTTTTATGGTTATGAAATTTCATATTTCTGAGTTAAGGTTTAAATCTTTAAGTCATCTTCACTTTTTGGATTCTTCAAATTTATTTCTGTTATGGGAGTTCAAAATCTGATTTTAGGTATTTTTGTGACTCCTAAATGATGTTGGATTTAGAGGAAATTCCAAGGAGCTTCCTAGGATATTCAACTTCAAGTGAGTCTCCAAAAAGGTGAAAAACAAGATTGAGTTCCATGGGTTTTCGCTTAGTGATTAACATTCTCAATAATGGAGGTGGTTTGTAATGATCAGTGAAGATTAGCAAGGTGGGATCTTCTTCCATTTCATCTATACTCAATTATATTTTATTTGTCCCGTGGCTTCTTTTAATGTTTTAGCATCAAGTTTTGCCTAACGCTATATTTTCGTTTTGTGGGGTTACTTTTATGAGAGAATTGTGTGCTAGGGAATTTATTTATTATTGGCCATCATTGAAAGTATTTCAATTCAAGCCCGTTTTGTTTGATTGGCAATTCGAGATTGCTTATTCGAGATTAGTGTATTGGTGGTTATGTTTGAAGTTTTTATGGTTTATTGGTTTCATTTTTTATGACTTCAATTTATATCTTGAAGTTCCTTTTATGATAAATAGATTTGGAATATAGTTCAATTTTTGTTTTCTCTTGGTTGGATATTGGGACTCTGTTTGTATTTGAAGCATTCAAGTCTGGTTGATATATATGTATTGGTAAAATTTTACTCTACCCTATTCATGCATAATGTGGCCATTGTGCGGAACCAATAGTTATTTTAATTGTAAACTTTGCTTCATGGATTTTAATTGTCCGAGAAAATTTTCGTAAATCTATGTGGTATAACTAGAATGAAATTTATTCTATTAAATTGGGCTTAGTGCTTAATATTTTAATTTTGTTGTTGTTGTTCAGGGTGATGTCAAATGAGGGATTCATGTTCTCTAAATTTGAGTATTGTTGTGGTTGGGTTCCTTGGCAGAGAGCTTTATATATCTCCTCTAATGGGTTAGAATGTAGTATCTTTATTCATACAAGATTTCTTTAAATACAGCATGGGAACTAATAATTATCTTTGGGTATTGTCTCTCATTCGAACCTTGGGGTTATGATCTTTTTAAGTTCTAGCCTTAAGAGATAACTATTTGAATAAGATTTTGGGATTTTAAGTTATGAGGAAAATTTACCATTGACTATGTGAGTTTTGCTACTCTTATATGACTAAGTTCAAATCTTGGGGTAGGTTATGAAATCTGTTTAGTATGAAACATAAATTTTAGACATCGTTATTTAAATGGTGACCAAATTGAGTAAGGTGGTAAATTAGAAGTTGAATAACTACGTGATGAAAGAGATCTGAATGGGATTGATATATGGGACTTTATATGAGCAATATTTTAGAATCATGACATAATACTTTTGAATATTGTTGAATTTCTTAATTTGGCCATTTGGATTATTTCGTTAATTACAAATGATATTTGAATCATGGGTTTCCACTATAAGGTATTATAATTACATGGATGGTCATGCTAAATAAATTGACATTTTCTTTGAGGTCTTAAAGTGACTTGGGAATTATTTTAACTTCATGTAATATTTTAATTAGTTAATATCCAGATGAAACTCTGATTATGTGTCTTCCTCTTAGGATTTTAGATTTGATATATGAGATTTTAAATGAGTTTCCAATAAAGCCTTATTTATGTTTGTTTTCTCAACCTATGTTTTATGAAAAAAAGTTTCTTCTTCTTGGTGGATCCTTTAACTACTTCCGTAAAGAGCTCTACTCTGAATATTTGTATCTGTATCTAAAAAAAATCTCTGCTATGAATCTCTGTATCTGTATTTGAAAAAAATCTCTGCTATGAATCTCTGTATCTGAATGAGCTTTGCTTTGAATATCTGTATTTGTATTTGTATATAAAAAGAGCTATATATATATATA
This sequence comes from Ceratonia siliqua, assembly GCA_034509205.1. Lineage (NCBI taxonomy): Eukaryota > Viridiplantae > Streptophyta > Magnoliopsida > Fabales > Fabaceae > Ceratonia > Ceratonia siliqua. Next base: position 12,994 of record JASKGM010018539.1, read on the forward strand.
TATATATATTCTATTATTTTTATCTGTTGGGGAGCTTTACTCTGAACTGAATATTTTATATTTGTTATCCATATATGACAGAGTTCCTATGTGAAGGAGCATCAGATCCATCCACCCGATTTACATTTATTTTCCATAAATATTTTATGAATATTTCATTATGGGAAAAAAAATTATTGCTATATAATTTAAACTTTGGTCTATTTTATTAGATACAATCCAATTTTTGTTTTGATAGAACTGATTTGAGTTCAATCTGATTCACTGGAAATTCACTGAAAACAAACTCTGTCTATGTATATTTTATGTATTTCAAAAGCACATTGATTTTCTAATATAGGAATATAAATTATTCATCTTTGTTTACATTTATGCCAATTCATGACTTATTACTTAAAGATTACAAGTATTTTGATTTTTCATGGTAATGGTATCTAGAAGTACATTAAATTTTTCCCACTCGTTGAGCTTATGACTCACTCCCTTTGTTTTCTCATCAGGTTACTTGAAGAAATTCTTGAAGGACGAATGGAGCAAGGTTTAATGTTATAGACAGTTGGACTAGGGACTTATGTTGTATCGTTAAAATGTGATCATGCACTTGTTTAATTTGATAGGTTGAGATTGTAAATGTATTTGCATATGCGAAGGCTTATAGAATGTTATCTATATAATAATGTTCCTACGCTGGTCATATGCCCAAGATTGGGGGCATAACAGTTAGTTCATTCTCTAAACGTTTAATAGGGCTAGAATCATGAAGAGGCATGTCCTTAATATCCTAGGACTCAGATTGAAAGCCAAGCCACATAATTCACATGATTAATTAAGGAAGGAATGCGAGTAATCCTAACCTAAAATTTAAAAATCCAATGCCTAAAATCGAAGAACTTACAATAGAAAATCGTCCCCTTGAATCCTCTAGCCGATACCTTAGTAAAATATGTAAAGATGGCACTTAAAATCACATTTATAGTGTCATGTTCGAGTAGTTTGATTGACCTCACTATAGTGTCAAGTCGATCTAATTGGGCATTTGGTGCCCAATTCGCGAGTTTTCTCCTGTACGGTCATTTTTTGACCCCGATAACTCAACGATACAAATGATTTTCAAAAAATATGCAATGAAAAAGCTCAGTTAGGTCCAAACTTCATTAACTAAAGAAAAACTGAGACAAATTACACAAACATATATGTTTATGAACTATATATATTTCATAGATTTTTGGATATTAGGGAAAATTTATTTTTATATTTCTTTTCATGATATATATGCAATATCATGCTTTATTTTCTTCCATGTACTCTAAAATCATAATTATTTTTAGTTACTTAAATATACTATTAATTTGAAGAGTAAAAATTAAAGATACAATAATTAAGTAATCACTATCTAAATTGCATGGGTCTTAGTTTAGAATTTTTTTTTTTCGTTTAGTTTGGTTGAAACTTGTAATTTTTAATCCTAAAATTAACTTTATATCATTGAGGCTCATTGATAATTGTTATTATTATTATAATAATAATAATAATAATAATAATAATAATAATAATAATAATAAAAACAATAATAGTAGTTGATATGTGCAGAAACTTGACCATGTGGATGATCTCTTTACCTTTTTTTTTTAATTTTTTAATAAATCAAATTTCAATTATCTCAGCGGTTACATTTTTTAATTTTTATTTTTCAGTAATTGTATTTCAATTATTCTATAGTTTCACTCCAATAAAGTTTTCATTCTTATTTATTTATTTATTTTTCTTACTTTCTTTGCCTAATTATCTCTTTATATATATATATATATATATACATTAATGAGATGTAGCTAATTAAATGTAAAAGAAAGGCTTAGCAATGCAGCGAAGCGTGTATCTTTGTTATATTAATATTGTGGTTGCTGATACAAGGATATATAGAAGCTATACAAAGAGTCAGAAAGTACAGGGAACTAGGAGGTTTGGATATACAGGGATTGAGTTCAAAAGGTAGCTGAGCAAGTTATAACAGAACATGATTCTCGAATATCTATTAAATTTATCATTTTATTAAACACCAAAAATTTTTAAAAAAAATTATTGTAAAGAGTATTAGATAAAAAGGGGAAAAGATTTCAATAAACAACACACGTAATCTTGTATTATTCCTAGTAGAATCGGGATTAGAATTGGAAGTTTATAAATTCTAAGAGAAGGGTTCTTTTTCACTAACAACAAAACAATTCAAAGTCACCTCCGGTTCTCTTTTAAATTTTAATTCTTTTGTTTCATGTCTGATAGAATACGAGATTATATATTTATTGTTACGTCTTTCTTCTTAGTCTTCTTATCGAAGGTTATATATTTATTGATATAGGTTTTGGGTTTGTGATTTTTCATGACAGATAAAGATAGAGACTTCTAGAGAAGAATTAATGGAGGATTTTGAACATCCAGTGATAAGCATCGATGACATTCTCACAAAGATCCTAATCCGCTTGCCGCCGGAATCCATTGCCAAATTTAGGCAAATCTCCAAGAGGTGGAGGGATTTGATCACAAGTCCTTATTTCCTTCGCTCATATCGTTTACACAAAGAAGCATCTTCGGCTACCACCTCTTCTTTGTTAGGCTTCTTTCATATGGGTTTTGATCCTTTAGAGCCAAGAGTTTCATATTTACCAACTATGAATACCACCAATTACAATCTCCCTTGCCATCTCTCGTATGAGCTTCGCTATTTGAGATATGTTTCAAATGGTTTTCTTCTCTTTGATGATCATTCCAGAAAATATCGCATAGTAAATCCAATCACTAAATTGTGTGTCTCTCTTCCATCACCCAACAAACAGTATTATTCAAGGAATTCTGTTGGATTATTCTGTGAACCAAGTGATGATCTTGTGCTTCGCTACATCATTGTTTCTGTTGATCTTTCTCAGTTTATAAACAAGAAATTGTGCATTCAGACATACTCTTCAGAAATTAGGGAGTGGAGGAAATCAACTCTTGTTGCTACCTCAGATTTTTCTGCAGAATATTATTCATTTGGTGGACCAACTGTAGTTGGAGGGGTTTTCTATTGGTTAGCCTCAAAGTTTAGTACTTTTGCAGTTTATGACCCTAAGGAATCTGGAAGACCGAACCATCTTCAATTAATTGAAAGTCCTATAATTCATAGACTTCACTCAGATTATTCATATTCTTTATCAGAGTCACTAAATGGCATTCTAAGATATGGTTCAAATAGTTCTAGAGGAATTGTCATTTGGGAGCTCCCAAAAGGAGAAGAAGGTTATATACGCTCAAGCACTATACCAAGAGAAGAATGGGTGTTGAAGTATACTGTGACTCTCCCAGCACTTCGCATAGAGCATCCAATGGTGGAGAGTCAATTGCAAAGGGAATTCTGTATATCACCTGACCATTTTTTATTTTCCTTTTTACATGAATCTCTTTTGGTAAATTTTATCCCAGGTAATCCTTTAGTGGTTTTGTTGAGGTTGGGAGTGAGAGTTTATTACAGTTATAATTTAGAGAGCAAAGTGTTGGAAGCAATTGAGTTTCAAGATGGTTGGCCCCGAAAAGACTCCTATCCCTATTTTGAGCCTCTATTTCTTTCGCCCTTTATAATTCACTCAAGTCAAAGGGCTGGGAATTAATTTGGAAAGATTTAAATTTTGATTTGATTTTATTATAACTTTGCGGTAATCTTGGACTTTGGGATCATGAGTTGATATTTGGAGACTGGAAATTTTGTATTTTATTTTATTTTTCATTTAATTTACTAATCATTGATATAATTTGTTGAGTTTTTTAGAGGCTACAAGTGTTTATCATATATAGTTGATGATATATGTAGACACAATTTTAAATTTGATTTCTTATCTGGTTCAACAAATCATATCTTGTGGATTTATCATAAAATTATAATGATTAGTATTTTAAATAACAGAATCAGTAATAATTACATTGATATTTAGACTAACTAAGATAGATTATTATTCCCTAAACAATTATATAGTAAGTCGGAAATAAATTAAAGATAAGAACTGAGAAAAATTATTATAATTCTTCTACGACCCTCACCTAGTTTAATTAACGCTTCATATGAAATTATGTAACTATTGAAGTATTGGCCATTGGATAATAGATAACTCTACGAATGAAAGAGAAAAATTGTAGCAAATTAGATTTTTGAATTACTAAATCGACAATTTATGTTACAACCTGAATCCAGAGTGTGACCGATACAGAGTATAGGGTTTAAAAATTCGACAATGTCTCTTAAAGCTCGCCCAAAAACAGTGTTCCAAAAATCAAAAGAGAGCTCAGCTCCACCAAGTTAAATATAACCATGTTCAAAATTCAAACAAAACTCAATACAAAGCTTAAAAACAATGCAAACCAATACAATTCATAGTGACTGCAAGAAAACATTCACTTACGCCCAAACTTGCTTCCTAAAGCCAAACTATATTCCAATATCTAATTATTATGGGAGGAAGACTGCGAAGAATCCAATTCTACAGACATTATACAAACTTGAATAAAAGGTCCAAAATAAATCGCAAAGGCAGAGAGAGTTGGAGACGAGAAGAGTGACTGTAATTTCCTTATTACAGTCCTGAATAGGGGTTTTACTATTTTTTTGTCTATCGTCCTTGGCAATAAGCCAAAAAAATTAAAGAGAGGAGAGAAGTCATTTTGAATTTTTTCTGCAATATCATTTTGTAATTTTTTATATATTTATATTTAATTATTTTTTATTTGATAATTTCTCAATGTTTTGGCTGACAAATTTTAATTTTTGTTATTTTTTATTTCCATTATGAATTCATAAATTTGTGTTTTTGTACTATTTTTTAAATTTTTAAATAAAAACTATTATCCAAAAAAAGTTTAAAGTAGGCAATCTTTTAAATTGGTGTTCCGTCAATATTTTCAAATAAGATCAAAGAATTCAAAAGCCACTGAAACTCTTTAGCATATTTCGGTCACCACAAGTTTTTATAGACATAAAGTCGCAAGTAAAACGTTTCAATGGCGACTCCATTCATGTCGAAAGTTTTGCCACCTAGTTTTTCACTTGGCAGCAAGAATTAGTGGTGAAATAAAAATTTCACCACTCATGAAAAGTCGCCACCAAACCTCTCTTTTCTTTTAGTGTTTGTACAAAAAAAAAAAGAAGAGATTTCAATGGTTTTTTTAGTTTTTATTTATTTATCTTAGTTTATTAAAAAATTAAAAAGATAAATTTACCTCAGTTTAAGATGTGGTAGGAAACATATCAAGGGGGGAAACATTTTAGAAGAATACGATTTTTTTTTGCTTACCTCTAAAATTTTCACATTAAATTCTTTTATGAAAACCATGTTTTATTTTTAATTTTCCAGTGAGTAAAAGTAAATGACATGTCATGCCCTTAAACCGAGGTTGCGATCACGGTAATATTTAAATAAGATTATGAGCTGGAAAATTTTAAATTTGATTTCTTTCATTTTATTTACTAATTATCAACCAAAATCATTGATATAGTTGTTGCCCAAGGCTTATAAAGAAAACTTTATTTTAATGATATTAACATTTTTTATATTGAAAAGTAAAATAACAATATTTTGTCCTTTTGTCCTGAGTTGCTTTTTGATTAGAAATGTCAATACTCATCTTGACTTTTGTGTCTTATTATAGAAAAATGCTTTGGACACCTACTCTGCCTTGAGACTACCTACGGATACATTGGGAAGGCATTTTATAAAAGATAAAATCCTGGCATATCTATTTGAAAGAAGAAAAGATCTTGGCTAATATTCAGACATCATCCTCTGCCATATCTTCTGAAACAGAGGCTTCTAAGTTGAACGTTGGAGATACTTTTTTTGAGAAATCCTGAAAGCTTCCAAGGGATACTTGGCTATGATATAAATCAAAGCATCCATGAAGAAGAAGAAGAAAAACTCACTGCACAATACTACTGATACGAAAAGGAAAAGAGTTCACTTGCTTGTACTCATTTTTTGAGCTTACTCTGGCATATCCACTCTATCTGTAAGAGAGTTTTATTCTGTAAAATCTTGTTGAGTGCATTTTACCAAAGGAAAATTTGGCTAAGTTCTTGAGAGAAAAACTTAGTGTGTAAGGTTTACCTGGAATTGGTAGTAAAAGGCCTTAGTGGTTTGTGCCTTATTTGTTGAAAGGTTAACCGGGGAAGGTTGTAAAAGACTTTTGTAGCTTGAACCTTGTATGTTCTTGGTAATTGCCCATTATAGTAAAATACCCTTACTTTGTACTTGGGGAGTGGATGTAGGATCTATTTTATAGATCTGAACCACTATATATTGTGGTGTTATTTTTCTCATCCTTTAACTCTTATTTTCTGAGTTTTGCTCTCTGCCTGATCGTTTATTAATCTGACTTGTCGTTTACTGATCTGGCTTATCGTTTACTGATCTGACTTATCATTTACATTCTATTGTGTGTAAACTCTTTGTTGAAACGAGTCTTTATCTAAGGTTGAAATATTGTCACTTTCAGGCATTCAAAAATTTGTGTTAGTCTCTGATTTACATCTTGTTTAAAGGCTTAAGTTTCTGTTTATTCACTTCAGAAAATTTCTAGCTACTTTTCAAATAAAAAGCATTAGTTTTCAACACCAAATTCAACTCCCCCTTCTTGGATGTCTCATATATATTTTCTAACAATAGTTTTTTAATTACTTTTTTAAATCATGACATATGATTTCCTTTTTCGTCTGCATATGATTTTTGTTTCACATCATGGTGAATAATACTTTTAAGCATGAGAGTTTTAGGAGATTCACCATGAAAAATAAATGGTCAGTTTATTGATTATTTATTTTTAATTTAGGATGCTTTCTTATTTTGGTTGAGAGGGTAGATCAGATTTACGTCAAACCCATATTACCGTTGAGATAATTGGAGTTAGGATTTTATATGCTCCTTTAAAATTGTTTGGCTTAAATATATATTTGTTACCTTTACTGTTATAGAAGTTATGATTTGGTATCTTTATTTTAAATTTGAACAATATTATCCTTTATATTTTTAAAGGCTTGATATAAATTCCTCTACCATATTTTCATCTGTTGGATCTCTTCCTTTATGCTTACTCCATTTTCATCAGTTAAGTTCACTTGTTCTACTCTTCTAAATTCATTCAAGAATCACAAAAATTATAAGAAGACATTACAAAAAAATCAGAAGGAAAAAAATGGGGAGAAAAGATGAGCTTCTTTTTTATTCTTTTAAAAATATTAAAATATTGAATTTTTTTATTAAATTTATCATTTTATTAAACACCAAACATTATAAAAAAAATATTGATGATAAAGAGTATTAGATAAAAATAGGAAAATATTTCAATAAACAACACACGTAACCTAATATATACTTTGTGTATTACTCCTAGTAGAATAGGGATTAGGATGGGAAGTATTCCTAGTAGAATAGGGATTACGATTGGAAGTCTATAAATTATAAGTGAAGGGTTATTTTTTCACAAACAAAAAAACAATTCAAAGGTACCTGGTTCTCTTTTAAATTTTAATTCCTTTGTTTCATGTCCGTTAAAATATGAGATTATAAATTTATTGTTTCATCTTTCTTCTTTGTCTTCTTATCAAAGGTTATATATTTATTGATATAGGTTTTGGATTTGTGATTTTTCATGACAGATAAAGAGATAGACTTGTAGGGAAGAATTAATGGAGGATTTCGAACATCCAGCGATAAGCATCGATGACACTCTCACAGAGATCCTAATCCGCTTGCCTCCGGAATCCATTGCCAAATTCAGGCAAGTCTCAAAGAGATGGAGTGATTTGATCACCAGTCCTTCTTTCCTTCGCTCATATCGTTTACGCAAAGAAGCATCTTCTGCTACCACTTCTTTATTAGGCTTTTTTCATAAGAGTTTTAAGCCTTTAGAGCCTAGAGTTTCATATTTTCCAGCTATGGATACCACCAATTACGATCTCCCTCGCCATCTCTCTGATGAGCTTGGCTTTTTAATTGCTTCTTCAAATGGTTTCCTTCTCTTTGATGATCATTCCAGAAAATATCACATAGTAAATCCAATCACTAAATTGTGTGTCTCTCTTCCATCACCCACCAAATATAATTCATGGAATTCTGTTGGATTATTTTGTCAACCAAGTGATGATCTTGTGCTTCACTACATTGTTGTGTTTGTTGATCCATCTCAATTTATAAGCAACAAGTTGTGTATTGAGACATACTCTTCTGAAACTAGGGAGTGGAGGGAATCAACTCTTGTTGCTACCTCAGACTTTTCTTCAGAATATTATTCATTTGGTGGACCAACTGTAGTTGGAGGGGTTTTCTATTGGTTAGCCTTCCTGTTTAGTACTTTTGCAGTTTATGACCCTAAGGAATCTAGAAGACAGAACCATCTTCAATTAATTGAACATCCTATGATTGAGGGAAGTTACTTGAATTGTTCATATTCTTTATCAAAGTCCCTTAATGGCATTCTAAGATATGGTTCAAATAGTTATCGAGGTATTATTGACATTTGGGAGCTCCCAAAAGGAGAAGAAGGTTACATACGCTCAACCACTATACCAAGAGAAGAATGGGTTTTGAAGTATACTGTGACTCTCCCAGCACTTCGCATAGAACATCCAATGTTGGAGAGTCATTTGGAAGAGAAATTGCATGGTCTACCTTACAAGTTGTTAATTCCCTTTTTACGTGAACCTGTTTTGGTAGATTTCATCCCAGGTAGTCCTTTAATGGTTTTGTTGAGGTTGGGAATGAGAGTTTACAGTTATAACTTGGAGAGCAAAGTGTTGGAAGCATTAATTGAGTTTCAAGGTTGGCCCCGAAAAAACTTATATCCCTATTTTGAGCCACTATTTCTTTCACCTTTTATCATTCACCCAAGTCAAAGGGTTGAGAATTAATTTGGAAAGATTTAAATTTTGATTTGACTTTATTAGAACTTTGCACCGTAGTCTAGGACTTTGGGATCATAAGTTGATATATGGAGACTGGAAATTTTGTATTTGATTCTTTTTCATTTAATTTACTAATCGTCAACCAAAATCATTGATATAATTTGTTGAATTTTTTAGAGGCTACTAGTGTTTATCATATATAGTTGATGATATATGTAGACACAATTTTAAATTTGATTTCTTATCTGGCTCCCCAAATCATGTCTTGTATATGAATATTATTACTTTATGTCCTTCTATATATTTATCATCATCTGAAATTATGTAACTATAGAGCACTGCCATTGGATAAGAACAAGATGGAATGGATTATAGAATTGACGGGAGTTGATAATTATAAAGAATAAGATAACAGCAGCAACCAAACATAATGACAATAATAATTAGGAAGGAAATTAAATATTATAGTAAATTATCTTTTGGTTAGATATCACTTAAGTGCTTTATCGTATCTTCTCACGCTTCCCTGGACTTGGTTAACATAATGCATTTTTTTATGGTAAATTGAGAAGTTGCATTACATTGAGCGTAGCCAATATAGCTTTAGGATTATGCTGGATAATTTTAAGAAGAAGAATGTTACAAGAGAATAGCCATGGAGAAAACCTATATTTAAATAAATTCATAAAGGATAAATGTTACAATTAATTTATATAGTCATGTTGATGACATAATTAATCATATTGATCACTAATTTACTCTTAGTCTGTTAGTCTTCTCATATATTTTTAGTAAATCAATTATTGTTTCTTCAACAATATTGAACAATATGTGCTAATTTTATCGAGGAAGAAATTTAGTGAAGACAATTTCCGCTAGAAAATTATCTACATTCTAGCAAAACTTTAATAGTTTACACATATTTCCTTAAAGTTAGGGTCCATTTCTTTTGACGGAAAACATTTTTGTTTTTGATGTAAATAATTTTGTTGTTGTTTGACCAATAGAATAAAAAGAGCTTTTAATTATTTGGTGTATTATATAAAAATTTTTTTTGTTATTTAAATTAGAGGTTATGATCGTTCCAAGAGTAGAGTCAGGCTTGGGTCAATATCTAGGACCCAATCCAAATGTTAAGTCACAACGAAAGTTAAAAGTAAAGCAAAAACATAAATTGTTAAGGGACTCTTAAGGATCACCTATATACGTTCTTGGGTAATCTCACTTTAGGAACTTCATTTATTTTTTAAAAAATATATTGGCTTAAGAATAAACAATTATTATTCAATTGAGTAAGAACTTTAAAATGATAATAGTTTTGATAGGAAGCTACGTAAAAATAAAATATAATTTTCCTTAAATCTATTCTATGTTTAAACTAAATATGTGTAAACTAAAATTTTGATTGGAGGATGGGCTAAGGACGTTTTAGCTCAATTATCCTTTCTAGAATTTTGTCTACTGTTTCAAAAAAATAAAAAAATTAAAAAGTTTAAATTAAATTAAAAAATTAAAAAAAATTAACCTAGTTTCCAGAATATACTTGGTCATTGGTGAGAATCGTTACATGAAACCCACCCATTGTTTGATCTTTACAAGTAGTCATCTTATAATACGTGGCATCTCCAGAGAAGTTACTTACCTATTACAAATATTTCAATTTTTCTAGAGAGTTCCTTTTGGACATTCCCTCCATATTTTTTTATATACTTCTAGATAATGCAGATTTCAGATAATTTGTGACACAGTACCACTTACAAGCTCAACCACATATTTAGAAAAAATTTCAAACCTCCCAGCGTCTCACTCTCTCGCCCTCTCCCAAAGTGCAACGTCTTGAAGCTTCTTGTAGAATAGCTCTTGGTCTCATCCTTTCAGTTTTTGGTTTCTCTTTCCCAGCGCCTCTTTTTTCCAGAAAGTGACGGTAGTATCAAGTCCTCTGGTATCTTTCTGCTTTTCCCTTTCTGTTGAGGTCCGTGGGATAAAACCAATCACCTTATTTCTTTCATATAACCATCATTTCACCATTCTAAACAACCACACAAATCTTGTTTTATAGTGAGTTAAATTTATGAATTTGGGTCCTTTAATTGTAGATTAGTAATAAAGAAGTTCTAAGTTCTGATTTTAGGGTTTGGTGGCTCTTGCATGATGTTAATAATTGGAGAAAACTCAGGAGAATTCCCTTTACAATACTTGGCTCCAACAAGTATTCATGTGAGTGGAACTCCCCACTTTTAAATGCTATTTATCTTATTTTGGAACATGTTGAATATATAAAATTTTATATTGAGAAAGTTTGAGATGAAAATGTTTTTTTAATTAATTTTATACTTTGCAACAATATTTTCGTCCATTACATAAAGTGATTGGTCACTATTTAAACTTTTATCCTGCCTTGTATTGAAATATATGCACATTGAGAAGTACTTTGATTTTGTGACTATATGTTGATAATCTTAGTGGATCATTTAGTTACTTCCATAAAGAAACCCTAGGTGAGCTTGGCTCCGGGTTGAATATGTATTATCTGATATATGTATCTGACTAGAAGTTTTGCTCCAATATGAACATTGGTTACATATGATTTGTATCTGTCTATGTTAGAGTTTCTCTTGTGAAGAAGCAGTAGATCCACCCTTTTAAATTATTCTTATCTTTGTGAACATAGTTTTATGCTATTAAAGTATGATTTTCTCTATTGACTATAACTCGTTCTATGGTCTAGTAGTGATGTGGTTTTTGAATAAATTTGAGGGTTTATTTGTTCAAATAATATCTGTACATTCTCAAGGTTATATATATCAAATTTTCTGTTATTAACAAACTAGTATATTTTCAGGGTTGTTTCTACTCACTGAATCTATGACTCATCCCTATTGTTTTTTCCACCAGATTACGCTACATCTTGAAAAACTAATGGAGCAACGGTCGGGATACTGGATAGTTGGATTAAGTTGTGCATATTCTTGTGTTAATCAAAGGTCTTGAATATTATTTTGTATTGTAATACACTTTAGTTTTTTGGGTTATGGCCATGGAGGCCTCTATTATGTGTTAAGGTGGGCCCCTTTGCCATGTTAATAATTTGAGTCTTTCTTGCATTAAAGGAATACATACATGTAAAGACTTGTGGGAGGTCAACTTACTAATGGTTTTCTATGTCGGTTACTGTTTAAAATTGGAGATGTGACAGGACTAAAACTTAAAACTTATATAATGAACAATGATTTCGCTTGTAGTGAAAATTGTTTTTCACTTTAGATGTTATTTTTCATTCACTTTTTAAAAAAATTTCATAGATAAACTTTTTTTTCTTAACCTAACAAAAAAAGAAAGAAAGATAAGAGAGTGTTTTGCGAAAACTCACTTCGCATCGAAACAAATGGACAGAATGTTGTACGAATAAGGCATTCGAATAAATTACATATTCATAGTTGATCTCTGTTTCTGCCAGAACCTGACCGAGTGACCGTTTCCCAGCTCCCGATGAATTGACGAGTCAACTCAGTCCATTGACTCGCTACAGCTTCCCAAAGGGTCAGTAAGACTTCTTGACCTTCGTAACACAAGTCTTCAATCACAAGAGAAAGAGACTTAAAACCTGCTCCACACAACTCCTTAGGAAATGTACATATCAATTTATTTATTATTTATTATTTATTTCATTTTAAAAGTTTAAAAACGGTAAGTAATTTTAAACTTTAAATCACTTTTTTAAATTTTGTCATTCACTAATAATTTTTTTTATCTAAAAAAGACTAAAAGTTAATAATACTATTCAACCATCCCACTGCTGTATTTCTTAAGATTTGAAAACATTCATTTTACTTTTGTATATTTTATGAGGTAATTTTAGTAGACAGGGACACCATAAGAGTCCTAAACTATATATAATAGTATATATATTTTTAAAAAAATTAAAACATCTAAAGTTACTTGTAAATTTATAATTTTATTAGAGGGTACATGAATATTCCCTCACTTTATCTCTTTTTCAATTAAATATATCAAGACTTTCTTATTAAATGTATGATTTTAATAAAGGCCAAAAGTATTTGTGATAAGGCCAATTTTTTATTCTAAACTTTGATATAATATTTATGAAAATTACTATTAAAAATTTTAACAGAAAATCGTTATCATGAAGATTTTAAACCAAGAGTTATAAAGAAGTATTTATGGGAACAACTAGTGAAAAAAAAATGAAGATTTTAATAATCAACACAGGTAAACTTCATCCACATGTAACCTAATATTGACATATTGTATTATTCTTAGTAGGATTGGCAGTTTATAAATTCTAAGAAAAGGATTCATTTTTCGCAAACAACACTCCACAATTTAAAGGTAGAGTCTGGTTCTCTTTAGTGTATCTATTTTTTCATCTTCCTTCATCGGCTTTCTATCAAACTTCACACCTTTAATATGATATCAGTTTAGAATTGCCATTGATGTAAGTTTTGGGTTTGTGATTTTTATGACAGATAAAGAGATAGAGGCTTGCTGGGAAGAATTAATGGAGGATTTGGCACATCCAATTATATGCATCGATGATATTCTTACAGATATTCTAATCCGCTTGCCTCCAAAATCCATTCTCAAATTTAGGCAAGTCTCAAAGAGTTGGAATGATTTAATCACAAGTCCTTCTTTCCTTCTCTCATATCGTTAACGCAAAAAGGCATCTTTTGCTACCACTTCTTTGTTAGGCTTCTTTCAGATTAGTAAAATCTACTATTTAGACTCACATAGTCAACGTTTTAGGCTTTTAGTGTTGGGATTTTTCTATTGTGGACTGCTACTAATTGGAGGTTTTATAGTTTTATAAAACTGGTTGATTATAGATCCATTAGGAGATAGTTAAAGCCCACATTGTGATTACTGTTGTTATTGGGCTATCACATACCTTGGTGAAATTGATGTGATTGGCGGCTTAATAAAGGCCCAATCCTATAAGCTCGTAATGAAAGGCCCCATTAGGGTTATTTTACTTCTATAAAAGGTTAGGTTCCCTCTCCACTATTAACCTAATATAAGAGAGATAACTAATATCTAATCTTTGACTTGCCTCATTGATGGCTGCCCCTTTTATCTGGAGTTGGAGAGGAAGACTTTGTTTATCTAAATTTCCTGAATCAGTGATTATGTCGAAAACATATGTTCATAAACTTATTCTATAAACGGTATTCTAAATTCATAAAAGGTATCAATTTTGCTTACATGTGGTATCAAAGCCTACTTGTATGAATTTAGGATCCAAATTATGTTAAATCATAACTGTGTTTATACCTGAATTATTTGATAGTCCTTTTCTTGTCTTGTTTCCTTTTTTTTTTTTTTAACTTGAATACTATTATGAATTCATTTTTGGAATATTCATTAAAAAAAATTTCAGAATTTTAAGAAAATGGGGCATTTTGGATTCTATATTTTATAATAATCTTAGAGAATTATTGGATGATTCTGATTCGATTGTTATTTGCCTTCGTTTGATCATGATTTTGTGATAGATTTGAATATAAAATTGCTCAAATTTGAAAATATTTTCAAGAACTCCAACCTTTTGTACAATTGCATTTTTTGGCAATTTTAATCTCATAAAAGTTGTTGTTTGATCCAATTTTTTGAGAGATTTTACTCTGAATATAATTTCTAAAAGGTTTACAATTTTATTTTGATAAAAAATGGCACAAATGGTGCATTTTAGGAGCTCAAAGTGAGCTTCCATACACGCGACAGTGTGGCAAATGCGGGCGCGTGTATTAGTGGTCCATTTTTTACCGGTTTTTTGGGCCATTTTGGTTGTGTTTTGACACATTTGGTCACTTTTTGGCCCTTTTCACATATTTGGACCATTTAGGACATTTTGTCATTAAAATTTTGGATTAAAAAAAATATATATATATATATATATATTTTTTATTTATTTAATACTCTCATTGATAATTTTATACATTATTTCTGTTGTTATAAATTATTTTAAAATACCATAATAGAGACTTTGATTTTTCTTGCAATTATGTTAGTTAATGTAAACTAGTAAAGTACTTAGTGTGTAATACTTTATTTTGGGAGCTTTATTTATGAGCATACAAATTGTTTAGGCATTTAAGGTCCAATATTTGAGTTCTATAAAATTTATATCAATATATTCTCACCAAAGTGGTTTTATTCATATTAAATTTTGTAGGATTTAATTTTAGAGAGAGTTCCTGGTTATTGCATACAATCATCTTCCAAAAAAGGATTATTGTGTGTTTTAATTTAGGAATGGCATGGAAGCAATTTCAGATTGGGAAATAAATTAGTTTTTAAAATTTATCTGGCCAAATGGGATGATTTTTAGAATTAATTTATTTCTGATTGGCTTCATGCATTTAGGAATACTTTACATATTCTACATACTCTCCCCAAAGGGGAGATGTGGTGATGTGTTCTTGGAATTCCAATTTGTGGCTTATGTTGATAAAAACATACGTAATTTGCCCTGTAACTGACATATTACATTAATTTATGACAGTCTCTTTTGGTTTGAACGATAACACTGCTATTGTTGAAGAATTAAATGGCTTAAATTTTAAAAGATGGAAGAAAGATATAGAATTTGCCCTAGATATGGCTAACCTAGATATGGCACTACGTGAGAATAAGTTAGAAAAGCCAACTATTGAGAGTTCTCAAGATCAAAAAGATCTTCGAGCTAGATGGGAAAGGTCTAATAGGCTGTGTATTTTGGCTATTCATAAATATGTTTCTGAACATTTGTTTAGTGGCTTGCCAAAAACTACTAGTGTGAAACAACTAATGAAATCCATAGGAGATAGATACCAGGTATCTAATAATATTGAGTCTGGATGTCTATTGAGAGAACTCTTGAATATGAGATATGATAATGCTAGGGGAGTCAGGGACTTTATCATCATGATAGTTCACATCCAAACTAAGCTCAAAGGATTGAATATCGATCTTCTTGACACTTTTATTATGCCACATACCCTGAATACTTTGCCACCTGAGTTCACCCAGATCAAAATTGTCTTTAATACACTTAATGAAAAATAGAGTGTGAATGAGCTGATAACCAAATGTGTTGTTGAGGAGGAGAAATTGAAGAAAGAGAAGAGTGACACTGCTTTGCTTTCCTTCCAAGCCAAGTCAAAGTCTTATAAAAGTTCTGCTAGTAACAAAAAGAAGCCCAATCAGTATGCTCCTAAGAAAACTCAAGATACCAAAACGCATGTTAATAAAAAAAGTACCGGTCAAAATCACAATGTAGGAGGCAGTAAAACTGTTGTTCCGAAAGACATTGAATGTTTTCATTGCAAAAGGAAAAGTCATAAAAGAGCTTATTGCAAGTTTTTCAAAACTTGGTTAAAAGACAAGAAAAAGCAAGAAGGTAATCTTTTGGCTTGTGTTTGTTTTAAATCCAACTTAGTTAATGTTCCAATTAACTCTTGGTGGATAGACAATGGTGCCATAACTCATATAGCCATTACCTTGCAGGGGTTCATAAGCAAAAGTAAACCAACTGAAAAAGAATCCAAGCTGAAAGTAGGGGACAATTCAAAAGTAGAAATAGAGGCTGTGGGAGTGGTCAAGTTGATTTTAGAAAATGCTTTTGAACTTACTTTGGAGAACATTTTCTATGTACCCTATTTTAAGAGGAATTTGATTTCTATTTCAGCTTTGGATAAATTTTGATATCATTTTAATTTTGGCAATGGAAGAACAAATTTCATGTTAAATTCCATTTCTGTTGGTTCTGCTATTTTGGATGATGGTTTATACAAATTTTGTTTAAATCTTGATAGATAGTATGCCTCCTTACTAGTTGAAACCAGTATGTCTAAGAGAACCAAAGTTAATGAGAAATCTTTTACTATGCATGCTGAGTTTGTTGCTTGTTATGGTGCTACTTCTCAAGCTATGTGGCTAAGAAATTTTATCTCGAGATTGCAAGTTGTTGACTCTATTGATAGACCAATGCAAATTTTTTGTGATAACAGTGAGCTGTTCAATTTTTGAAGAATAACAAATCTTCCAGTGGATCTAAACATATAGATTTGAAGTACTTGGCTGTTAGAGATCATGTGAAGAATGGGATCATTATTGTTGAACATATAGTATAGATTTAATGCTAGTTGATCCACTAACTAAAGGATTAAGACCCATAGTGTTTAAGACACATGTCAAAAATATTGGTGTTTTAAGTTCCTTTGATGTACTTGCTTAGTGAGAGTTTTGCATTTTCATTATTCTAGCATTATGAACCCTATTATCAACTTATGGTTATATGCAATAATTTTTTGGATTTTGAGACAATATACTGGCATATGTTATTGCTGGGAATGATTTTCTTTATTTGGCTCATATGGAGCATGTTGAATGAGAGAAATCGTGATGGACTGACATTGAATATGGCATGGTCAGATCACATGTTAATGCTATTTTCATGTTACACTATCATATCATAGACTTTGGCTTATGAGATTTATAGTGTTTGTGATCATGGAAGGTTTTGCATCAATTAAAGGTGCAATTATCGCCATGATTCAACATTAGAAGTCTTATAATATTGGGTTATCTAGGAGGTATTGTCCTTTAGATCGTGTTTTTTCATAAATTGTGGCCACATTGTAAAACTTTGTCTCAGCCTGAGAGTCATTTGCAAAATAAAATGTTTTATAAATTCTATTATGCAATTAGTGTAACCCAAGTGGGAGAATGTGAGAATTTTTCTGTTGTGGGTTGCCATTAATTGGAGGTTTTATGGATTTATAAAATTGGTTGATTATGGATCCATTGGGAGATAGTTAAAGCCCATATTGTGATCACTATTGTTATTGAGTTTTCACATATCTTAGTGAGATTGATGTGATTGGCAGCTTAGTGTTGGCCTAATCTTATAGGCTCGTACTGGGAGAGCCCATTAGAGTTATTTTACTTCTATAAAAGGCTAGGTCCCCTCTCCACTCCTAACCTAACATAAGAAAGATAACTAATCTCTGATGTTTGACTTGCCCCATTAACGGCTGCCCCTTTTATCTGGAACTGGAGAGGAAGACTTATTTGCCTATCTAGATTTTCTAAATTAGTAATCATATCGAAGACAGGTATGTTCATAAACTTATTATATGAACGGTATTTTAAATTCATACAAGGTATCAATTTTGCTTACAACAACTACTCTCAATGTTAGAAAAACAGAAAATAAAAAGAAAGACTTTGAGGCATGATTCTCATTATCTTTAAAGAGATATTGCCTGTATATTCTTTTGAAGAAATTAGACAAGTTTAGAATACAACAAAACCTCTTGAAACTTCTAGTTTAATTGAATTTTTTTTCTTCCAAATTTAAAGCAGTAGCTCATGTCCAAATCTTTTAAATATAAATATATCATTGTATGTATATTTGACCCAATACTACTTTTTTGATTTAGTCTTTA
>JASKGM010018550.1:0-31353 GCA_034509205.1 Ceratonia siliqua
TCCTTATGTGTGTTGTAAGAGATTTTGAAGGGTCCGTATTGGTGTGGAAGGGTATTCAGAATGTAGTGCACCAGGAAAGACTCTGATATATCAACCTCGAGTTTCTTCAATTGAGCCACATTGTCCCTCATTTGCATGATGTGCTCGCGCACACCTCTCACATTGGTGAGCCTTAGGGATGAGAACTTCATGATTAGGGTGCTTGCTAGTGCCTTGTCTAAAGTGACAAATTGTTCATCAATGGCTTTCAGCAAGTCTCGGACTTTTTCATGCTGATCGACAGAACCACTAATACCAGTTGAAATTATAGTTTTAATGAACATCATGCTGAGACGATTAGATCGCTTCCATCGCTCATAGAGCGCGATGTTCGCTGCAGTGCTGGTTTCAGTGAATGCTGGTGGTTCGTCTTTCCTAATAGCATAATCTATGTCCGTCCACCCTAAATGAAGGAGAACTCTCTCCTTCCAAACCTTATAGTTATCTCCCTTAAGTTCAGGGATATCATAACGAATATCAGAGAAATTTACAGGTTGTACAATTGCATTATAAATTACATGCTTACATTAAAAACTGAAGTCTAAATAAAATTTCATGCTTTACCAATGTAAATCATGTTTTAAAATTGAATCTAATGACAAAAAAAAGCCTATGGGCTAAAATTTTAATTCAAGTAGATTCAATTTTTCTTTATGATAGAATTTTATCAATTATTTACTTAATTCATAATTTTGAAGGGTATATTATGATTATAATTTGATATGTTTTCTATCTTAGATTAACCGTGATGATAAAACTATCAAATTATTTACTAAATTCATAATTCCTGTGGGTAAGTTATGAATAACTTGATATTTTATCCTAATTAATAACAAATATAATAATAATTCCTGTGGGATAAAATTTATTATATCAAGAATAATTAATTACAATTAATGCCTAATATTCTTTATGTGATCCTAATAAGTCATAATATATAATTTTATTTAATTAAAGATGTTGTGAATATTCTCTAATTAATTAAAATTATATGGATAATCTAGACATTAAATCAAATTAAATATGAGAATAATTCCAAATTACATAAGTTTAACTAATATTAACATGTTATTATTATGCACAAAATATTCTCATAATATAAACATAAATATTGCATAATTAAAACTATAATATTATGCATAATATTTAATTTCATGCCTTTAACTATATCTATATACTCATAAAAAATTGCACAACAATTATAAGTATACTAATTAAAGGTGCAGACCATCTCTGTTTGGACCCATATAATTATAAGCATACTAATTATTGTGCACAACAATTATAATCCGTAGGCCCAAAATCCCATTTTCAAAACATCACTGTTTGGACCCTTTAATGTGAGCATAACAATTAAACTTGTACAACAAAGCATACAAGCCATGGCCCAAAAACCTATTTTCAAACTTTTTTATTTTTTGAAATTTTTTTGACCGAAATAAACAACATGTCATTTTTACAAAAATGAAAACGAAATGTCGTTTACTCTACGCTGAATGAATTCTCCCCTTAACTAAACGACATGTCGTTTTATACAAATTCAAAACTATATGTTGTTTAGCTCGTCTTCAACCTCCAGACTTGGTTGCAGGGTAAAATTCCATGGACGTTTTTAACACCAAAATTCATGTTTTTAATCACATAAAGCTTAGAAAAATTATTCCCACATTATTTCTAATTTTGTTTCGAATCAAAAACGTCCAAATAAACAAACCGTAATTAAAAAAAATTACCAAAACAGAGACAACCAGAGACAAACAAACATCACTCAAACACTAAGGCAAAGAATAAAACCATGCTCTTATACCAAATATAAGAATATATAGTACTCTTAATGTGGAATAAACACTTAAGAATTAATCAAGAATTCAAGATACTTAAGAAGAATACCTCCAGCCATTGGTGCTGCTCACGCTTAGAACACTGCTTCCTCTCTGTGTTTGGCACTTCCAAACTCTACTTACTCTGATAGATGGTGTAAGACTGAAGGGGATTGAGTGATGAGATTGGGGACCAAACCTTAGTATTTATAGCCAAGCTTCCATCAAGCTTACGGTGGCTATCTTCAAGTACTCCACTGCTTCTGATTATCATGGAGAACGTTCTAACTGCTTCATGAACGTGATGAAGGCTCTGAAGGAAGTTATGGACTATTTCAAAAGCTCCTAATATTAAGAGATAAGCTTGAGACTTATCTCCATAAACTGTTTCCATAAGAAACGGTTAACATGCTATACAAAGGAAATAACTATACAAGTCATTAGTCAGAGTTAGTTAAGTTGTTAACCTAGAAGTTAAGCTGTAAAGCTACTATTTAAACTGATGTATGGCCATTGTATCATCATCTTAATTACACTAATACAAATGCATTTCCTTCAGTTCTCTCCCTCTCGGTTCTTTCATTAGTTCTCTTTCTTTCTCTTTGTAAAACACTAACATGGTATCAGAGCTTCAAACTCACGCTAATGGTGATCCAACATATGTGTCCAACATCAAACTTGAGGAAGGTAATTTCCTGCTATGTAAACAACAAACACTACAAAAAAAAAAAGACAATTTCAGGCGGACAAAATCAGCATCTAAAATATTTGAAGATTATTTTTTTGCCTTAAAACAAAAAAACCCGTCTCTAAATAACGAAAAAACTTGTTTTGTTAAATGATAAAGGTGGGTTAATCCGCCTCTAAGGTTAGAAGCATATAATTTCTACCTCTAAATGTGCCTTTATAAATAGAGATAGATAAAATTTGCCTCTAAACTTGATTCTAAAAATTAGGAATTAGAAGAGGGATTTTGCCACCTCTAATTCCCCCTCTAAGTTTGAAAAAACAAGGCATTCCCTACCCAATTTTCATTGTTCCCTCAAGTTAAATCTTGCCAAATTTATCCAACAATCAAAGTTGAAGGTCTAAAAAGAAAAGAAAAAATAAATGTACTAAAAACAATTAAAAGATAATTCAAATATATAACAGTCATTAAAAAAATTCAAATGTGAACATAATCAAATGTTCTGAATAACTAGTATCTTCTAGTCATCCCAATCATTATCTAAATCATCGCCTATGTCATGGCTACTAGGTGAATCACTTGTGGCCAGAGGTTGAATAAGAGGAGGAGGAGGAGGAGTTGAGAAGGAACAGGAGGCTTAGATGGACCGGTTTCAACATGAGGAGTAATCCCAAGGTACTAGAAGAGAAGATGCATCATTTCTTGTGTGCTCCGCATCATCTCTTGTTAGCTATGCACAACGTCCTTGTTTTCCTCCATCTTCATGCACAATTGAGAGATAGTTTGTCGTATGGTCTGAATTTTAGATAGAGAAGTAGCTTAGTTAGCATCAGCAAAACAACCTTCAGCATAATAAGTGTCCTACTTCCCAAGGCCAAACACACACCCCTTCTTATTCTTTCCCCTGACCACATTGAAATATGCTAGTTTTCATAAGCTGCAGAGAGCACAAGTGCAGAAGTACCCCTTCTACAGATGCCTGTGAGCTCATATCTTCCTTCTGCTTTGTAAATTCTTCATGAAAACAAACTAAACCATAAAGTAGTTAGGTTTGCCAACATTGCAACAAGAGAAATACATAAATGATAGAATAGATCCAAGAATACTTATAGCATATTGTGCAGCCTTTTTAGATACCTAAGCATCATTTTTCTTGTAGTGCTTAATCTGCGTGAAAAGCGCAAATGGAGTTAGATCCTCTGCTATTCAACCCTCTACATACAAACACCAAAGGAGAAAAACTAATTATTTGAAAGTAATTAAAGAGAAATGAAAAAGATTTTGAAGGCAATTACCATTCTTTTCTTATGCTCTAATGCAGAGATAGAACCACCAGTGTGGAGTGAGGCACCAACATCATAAAGCCTATTTTTACTATTTTGCTCACTTGTAGCCTTAAAATGTAGATTCTCCCATTACTTGAACAGTTATTCTCTAACTTCAACAAGGATCCATGACGCGCTGCATTTTTTGTCTATGATCCTTCATTGCATTTCTTATGTATTTTCCATGCTTATTGTTGAAATACTTCCTAACCTTCCTATCATCAGTAGGGAGCCATTTATACTTTATTCTGCATTGATAAAAATTGAAACATTAGCATAAAAGTGAAAAATGTCATAATATTAGCACATATCTATTCAACCATTTATATATGTTGTCTTCCTTGAACTCAAATCAAAGAAATATAATCCAATTTTTCTTGAACTCTTCGAACCACATATCTCTAATATCTTCAGGAATACTAGTCCACGTAATTAATGGTCCCTCAAACTTGCTTCTAATGATATTAGATACGACACTTGCCACTCCTTTAAACTTAACACAAATTTTACATTTATTAGGAATTCACTAGAAACCAATAAGTTTTCATATTTTATAATGTCTCTTACTCCAAATCCAATATAGGCTTAGTCCATGTATGCCTATCCAATGGATCCATAGTCCTATAAATAGGTTCAAGTGGCGCTGAGGTAGTTGGTATCCAAGAAAAAGGTTAAGCATCAAAATGTGTGGCAAGGGTAGTTGAGGTACTAGAGAATGCACGGTGCTTATGTGAGTCTGTGGCTGTGGCTGTGGCTGGGGTAGGTGAACGGGTAAGCATAAAGTCATGTTGGGGAATAGATAGAGTAGAGAAAGTATGTGGGGTGGCCATCCTTGAGGAAGATGTCACCTTACTAGTGCTTCTAGTATGTAGAGAAAGTATGTGGGGTAGCCATCCTTAGAGTAGAGAAAGTATATGCATACAATAAAACTATTCAATGAATAATTAGAAATAAATAACAATTTGATTTCTGTTATATAAAGAAACATCGTAAGTGCGAAATATAAAGAAACAAAATTTATAGAGATTTATTTAGTCTAATTTGCATGAATATCGTAGACAAACAATTACAAGAAAAAAAGTTGACCTAATCTGAATCTGAATCTATAAACTCCTCATCGGATTCAAAATCACTTGTCGTGGACAAATTTTCATCATCACCTTCTAAGTTAGTTTCATCCAACTAAAAACGATTAACTTGGAAGACCTTCTTTATTAACTAGGCTTTGGTCTAAAATATCATCAGTAACTGTTGGCAATAATTGAGGTATCTCATCATCTTAGTATGGTTGATCATGTTCATGATTTTGTATCTCAAGAGCAACAACTACTTCGAACCTTCATCTTAATAATGTATAACCACCCTGGGCTGTCTTTAGGATATAGAGTGTAGTTAACTTGCTCAACTTATTAAACAAGTATGAAAGGGTCATATGACTTATACCTTCTCAATGCTTTTACCTCTACCAACTCATGATTGAAATAAGTCATTTTCTCTTGATTAGGAGTAGGGTCAAATCAATCACATTCAAACAAAACTAACTTCTTCAAGGGAAAACTTATATACTCCAGTTCTATACTTTCTGTTATTATCCCGTAGAAGTCATTTTATGATTGACCGCAATCATTGCCTTGACCACATACACCATAATTGGAAGTTCTCATCCCTTCAAACTAAGTTTTTGTGTGAAATTTAAAATTATTAACATAGTATACATTTCATATGTCAACCATACGCAATGAATCACAAGTCAAACTCTTTATAAGATCATCACATGCTCTATTTTCTGAATTACCCACCTAATATCAATAAAAGACCATATAAATAGACATTGATGATTCAATTACTGAAAAATATGTGGATAATAATTAAAGAACGAATCTACATAATTTTTGAATCATGAATTGAAGTTTGAGGAAATATTCTTTTCAAGCTATGCGGAAGTGATGTTAGGTATAAGTTCTTGCAGATAATCTACACATATATTGTGGATGTTTTATCATTTGTGACATGAAACTATATGTCAAGAACTATCAGTAACTCAATAAAATAAACTTTGGAGGGAACTTACTTTAAGAAAGTATGAACCTCAAGACAATTTAGAAGAACATGAAGGGTGACATATTCAAATTCCTTAGCAGTTAGTTAATGTTTACGTACTTTTCCAACCCAATGTCTTGGGTAATTGAGTATTAACAATGGTGGAGAAGATGAACAACCTTCACCTCCATCATCATTACGGGTGACTCTCATCTTTCTACAAGAAATGTGAGATGGATAATAATAAGAAGCAAACTTTGATGTTTCCTCCACCAAATAAGCTTCACAGATAGAACCTTTAACTCTAGCCTTATTCTTCACTTTTTCTTTAAGGGTGCGTAAGAACCTAATTGGAAGGTGACACAAAGTATAACTATACAAATCAAATCTTTTAGCAAAAGGAATAAATGTGTTAAAGAGTTAAAAGAAACAACATTTTAAATGGATACATCCACAATATTGAACAGGACCCCTAACCCTGACTTCATATGGCAAGTACGTAGACAAGTGCTCCATTGAGTCAAAGAAGCTTGAAGGAAATATTTGTTCTAATTTTTACAAAATAATGAGAATATTAGTCTCCATCACGAACAATTATCAACCTTCAATATTGTTGAGCACAATCCTCTAAAGAATTAACTTAACTCAACAAGGGTATTCCAAATAGGCTTCGATAAAGATTTAAAGGCAATTAGGAGTAGACATTGCATAAAAACGTGACAATCATGGCTTTTCAACCCATGTAACTTAACTTCCTTCATTTCAACACTCCTACCCAAATTACTTACATAATCATTAGGCAACTTTATATCTTTAACCCATTCACAAACAGCTACTTTTGTTGCTTGGTCAATACATATTGTGCTTTAGTTTTCTTGAGTCTACCATCCCTAACATCTTATAAATGTAGATCTTTTCTTCTGCAATGTTCAACCAAGTCCAACCTAAATTTAGGTGTATCCTTGGTTTTACCCTTCACATCCATGACTGTGTTCTCCAATAAGGCAACTTTCAAAATATAGACATTTTAATCTAATGGTGATCAATATCATACCCAAACAAATTAGATATGTGAGTCACTTTTATGCTAAGTAAGTGTCTGATGCATTTCCATTTTTCTTCTCCAGATAAGCGTGGAGGTGGCATTAAGGACTTCACACAAATTTTTTTTTAAAAACATTATGTGCCTTCCAATATGGATGATCCACAGGTAAGAATTGCCTGTGATAATATAAAAAGGAAGTCTTCCTACTATGTTTGACAGAGAACACCTTAGACCTCTCTATACAATATGGGTAAGAGAGTTTTACAGTAGTCATCCAACCAGACAACATTACGTATGCAGGATAATCATAGATAGTCCACATCAAAACAACCATCATCATAAAATTTTGCCACAGTGACACATCATAAGTTTGTACACCTTCATTCCATAACATTATTAGGTCATTTATTAATGGTCGATGTAGATATACATCAATTTTACATTTTGGATTAGATGGACCCGTGGTTAGAAACATAACTTCTTTCTTTATATACATCCAAGGAGTAAGAATGACAGGCCAACAAGAATAAGAGTTTCCGGACAACCCATAAGAAGAAAAACCATCACTACATAACTCTAATCTTAGATTTCGGGGGTCTCGAGTAAAATCATGAGTTTCATTAAGATGTTTCCACGCTTCTCCATTTCCAAGCTCTCTTGGATTCTCCCAGTGTCATCTCATGTGACATGCAGTAGCTATTGATGAATAAAGTCTTTGTAGCCGTAGAATAATTGAAAATACAACATCTTTTTCAAAAGGGTTTCTTTAACAATACTCTTTCGAGTGGAAATTTTGTAAACGTTTCATCCCACAAAATTTGCGATTCCTCTAATTCTTATCATCCTTGTAATATAACATGCATCCATTAGAACAGGAATCGATCTTTATACAACATAAACCCAATTTTTTTGCTGACTTCTTGGCATGATAAAAACTATGAGGTATCCGATTGCCACTGGGCATTGCATCACTCATTATATCTATCATGTGATTAAAACAACTCTTCATCATGTTATGATCACTCTTCAGGTTTATCTTATAAATTGCTATTGATAACTCTGAATACTTCTTACACCGATTCTACAATGGAACTTGTGCAGCTACCAACATATCAAAGAATCTTTGTGCATCTGGGTTAGGCTCTTCAATCAGTAATGGTCCAACAACATCAATTACCATTTGTTTGTAAACATTGTAGTCTTCTCTTTGTCCACCAGGGACAAAGTAATCATTTTCTACTTCTACTGGGGGATAGGTGGCATTGCTTCCCCATGAATAGTTCAATAATAGTAATTGTCCATAAATCCTTTAAGCAGCAAATCAACAGTTACTTCATCAGACACTTTATATCTTTTATATTTTCATTTCCTACAAGGACACCTAATCCCTCCTTCGCTCACTAAATTTTCTTGTGCGCATGTAAATGTGATAAACTCATATACCTCATCAACAAATTCATCATTCAAATGTTGTTTATCATTCAATTGGTTATCCATCCATTTAAGATGTGCAGGTACGTCCATAGGTATATTGTACAAAATAGACAACCTATTAAAGAATTTCAAGCTCAAAATTTCATCAAACTTGTTAACATCCTTAGAGAAAAAGGATGATAAAATAGCCCCAATATTGTGAACTAACAATCATAATAAATGAGAATGTTGTTAAAACACATTATATTCCTTTGGCCTGAATCACTAAAATAATTTAATGTAGCAGTGAAGTATGCCAATATATATATATTAGTTTGGCACATTGTTATTAGGGTTAACCATAGTCTATAATTAACTCTTTCTATAATGGATTTGAGATGGTGTCTTACACCTGGAGTGGTTTTTATTTTAAAGAGTTCTTCAATAATTTTTCACTTTGTCAACAAATTGCTTGTATCTATTTATTTACTATTTATTATTTTTAATTAATTGCATATTTTTTGATTGAGTTTTTGGGTTGTTAATTATGTGATCTTGAGATTTAATATTTTAATTTCACCTATTCACCCCCTTTAGTTGTTAGTTGAGTCTAAACATAGGATTTTTCATTTTCATTTTCACATTTCAATTCATGAAAAGGTATAAAACTTTCAAGCTCTAATTTTGACAAGGAATTGTCCTTTCTCAAACATTGAACTTCATTATTTAATTTTCCAAATTCTTGCAAAACATTTGTATGTTGTTTCTTGAGAGAAATAATTGGATACAGCATTTTTTGAATCATTTGCAAATTCATTAAAATCACTTTGCAATTCTTCAAAACTCAATGTAAGATCCTCAAACTTTATTTTCAAAATCTCTCATTCTCATTTTTCAAATCATCATTAATTGAGGATTCAACATTTGTCCTTAACTCGTTATTTTCTTTTTGCAATTGTATTACTTTATTTTTCACATTTTTATTTTCTAAAGAGATGAGAGATGAGTTGAGCTTTCTTATAGAAGTATTTTTAGAATAAAATTGCTTAAGTTTAAGATATACTTTACTTAGAAACTCTTGATGGTCTTGATAAGGTTTTTGTGAATTTTCAATTCCAACGTCATCTTCTTCACTCTCCTTCTGGATTGTTTCTAAGAGCCATGCCATAAAAATTTGTTTCTTGCTTTTTATCTTCTATAAGTGCAATTTTACTGTGATATTGTTGATTAATTTTCATCTCGACACTTTCTTTAGAATTTTCTTCAAGATTATGATAGCTTGGTGTTTCTTTGACTTAGAAGATGAACTCCATTATATTTGCTTTTCTTCAAGGGTTCAAGGATCTTTTCTCAAGGTTGTTAAACTTGCAATTTGAGACCAAAACTCTAATAGCAATTGAGAACAATAAAACACAAGGGGGAGTGAACTGGGCTTTTAACTTTCTAAAAGTTTTTAAAATTAAATCAAGCTCAAAATCTTTCTACTTCTTCCAAGATATATAAGATTGAAGAAATATATCAAACGGTCTAAGATCAAATTAAATAGACAAAAAGTAAGGTCAAAGAACAAAACTAATATTCACAAATGAGTTGATTCAACTAGGTCATTCAAAGTACTGCAAACAGTGTTAATCAGTAAACTATTTTTAAAATAAAATAAATAGAAAGATAAAGGGGAGAGGAGAGAGACACACAATAATCTATATTGGTTTTGCTGAAAATTGAGGCTTATATCTAGTGCCCTTGACTCCCAAGAGATTTTTCACTAATCTTTAGCCAACAAATTACATCAATGGTTTTTAATCACTTATCAAAAACAAATACCCTCTAACTAGTGGCGGATTTTGAACAAAATCAGTAAGGGGTAAAACCAAACTTAATTTATAATCCGCGTAATTCTTAAAGCAAACAAAATTATATAGAAAATACTTTATAACATAATTAACAATTATTGATGACCATAAAAGTTCTAACTTGTTTGAGTCATTATAAGGAATGGAAACAAAATATTACATTAATTATGAATTAAGTAAAAGATCATTGTTTTATTTTAAGTTGAGTTGTTTTACTTCAGCAAGACATATGAGATTTTAGTTAAATTTTTTTTGGTCTATTATTATTAGTATAATAGAGTTAATAGATTTTTTAGGCATATAAATTTGGTTTATAATAGAGTGAGAAGATAGGTGTTGAAGTGGTAAAGATAAACAACAATCACAATATATTAAAACATAAAAAGGAGAAGAACTTCCAACTAAAAATTATCTAGAATAGTGAATTAAAAAATTTCAAATCTCATATTCAATCTCAATGATGAAAATAAAATTTGTGAGTGAATGAAATATCGCAAGGAAGGTAGCGAATGAAGGATGAAAGATAAGAAATTTGACTCTTAAAACCAAATAGGAAATAAGAATTTTTGTAAGATCATAAGATTCATACATAGAGAAGATAATTGACACTATACAAGTTGATGGTAACCAAATAGTAAGGGAATAAAATAATATGCACATATATATGAGTGATGCATTTACAAAATTAAGTAATACATTTGTAAAATGAGTCATGTATTTGTAAAATATAAGGGGTAATATAAAAATTTTGAAGGGAACAAATAATTTTAAAAAGAAATTAATTACATAACAAAAAAATTTTAAAGAGTAAATATTTTTTTAGGGGGGCAACTATTTTTTTTTAAGGACTTATTTACATAAGAAAAAAAATTTGGGGGGGCAACTGCCCCCCTATGTCTCAATGAAACTCTGTCACTTGCTCCAACTTTTCAACACACTCACTCGAAACACTCCACTCTAGCTAGTTTTTACACGCTCACTAGAAATGTTCTACTCTAATTTTCACACACTCACTAAAAACTTTTTTACTCTCTTTATAAAGCTTAGGAAATTCTCTTACAAGAAATATATGAAAGGTGAACACCTCAAACTAGTAGGGATTACAAAGAAACGCACAAGGTCTCTCTAATCGAGGATATATACCAGTTGCAGCACAATATAACAAAGTACAACAAGCACAAGCTAGAACACTTTGAAGGCACAAGCTTGTTTTGCTTCAATTGAATTGATCTTCAAATTTTTGTCAATTTATAGGCTTCGTATCTTCATTTGACCGTTAGCGCAGGATTGAATATTATATTATGATTTCTATCCGTTGAAGATTTTTTCTCTATGATTATTCTTTCCAAGTCTATCGAGTCTATGTAGTTGACTCATTCATGCCTGAAGGTTGCAGACTTCCTTTTTGAGACTCCCAACGTCTCTTGGGTCTTTTAATCTTCACATATGGCAACATTAATTCAAAATTTGTCTTTAAGGAGTACCATAAATAAGCTTCCCATAAATCTTGCACAAGAGATGAAAGCATTATTAAACCCATGGGGAATAATTAATCAATCATAGTTAAACATTAAGAGCTAGCACCTAATCAAATTATAAAGACGATTGACTTAATTTGAAATTGAAATTCAAATACTCTTATAAATAATTAAGTCAATTTCACATTGTTTTAATCAAGTTTGTTATTATCCAAACATAGAATAAATTTCTCAACTTGAAACCTTGGAGCTAACAACATTCACTCAATAGATAGGAATTCAAGTTGCGAAGGTAGAACTTACTCCCAAAATACTAGTTCATTAGGGAATGGTGTCTTCGCAACTTAAGTACCATCCTGTTTTAGTATGCAGAACCGGTGTAGGACTTGTTTGTGTGCATGCACCCAATATCATATCATTGTTCATCCCTTGTGAAGCCAGACACCTACGAATGACTTTTACTCTGGACTTTTCTCTGCACCAGGTAGCCCTTTTTCATTTTGGGATGGCTGTCACTTCGAACCTTATCAAGTACCAGGTAGTCCTCTTCCGCATCAAACTGGCTCTCAATGAAAACACCCTGCAATGATAGGAACTTAAGTTACAAATGTAAAACTCATCCCAAAAGACTAATCCATTAGAGAATAGTGCATTTGTAACTTAAGTACCATCTTCTTTTAGTAGCAGAATCGACATGGAACTTATTTTAGTATACAAGCACCCCATATCATATCACAATATGTGTGAATTAGCTAAGGAGAATCATACGTATGAATGCAATGTACAAGTATAAATAGGCCTAAAATCGGGGTTGTGATTTAGAAGCTAACCTCATGAATAGCTTCCAGACATAATGAACAACAAGTAATATAAAATAGAGATGAAAGTGGGAGACGAAGATACTTTACTTCAAGGAACCTAATCAATGGAGATGAAACGCCAGGGAATAAGAGAAAAGAGGGAAAGGTAAAGATGGGAACAATAAAAGTGAGAAGAATAAAATCATCAAAGTGATATAATTTAAAATGTTATAGAAACTAAAAAACATGGGATTCTCTAATACATTTGTAAAATATCATATTTTGATAATTATTTATCACAAAAGAAATTATACTTCAAAAACTTTAGCGACAGATTAATGGAAAAAATCGCTTGCTAAATCATTTAAGTTTTTGTTAAAAAACAATAGTAAGGGACATAATTCGTTGCTTCCATCGTTAATCCATCACTGAATAGTGACGCATTGACGAGAAAAACATTTTTTCATTGATTTTCGTAATTAATTATATTTTAGTAGTGTGAAATATATTGGCTTTACCTAATTATTTTTATTAAAAAAATATTACAAAAAAATATATGATAATAAAATAAAATATATGAAAATTTAATGACATATTTTAAATTACAAAAGAACAAACTAATTTAAAACTAAATTAGTGATGAATAAATTATAGAGTAAATTACTTCTTTCTCCCTTAAAGATTTCTTAATTATAGAAACATCTTTTTTTGTTGTGAAAATATGCACAAATATTCCTTAAAAGAAAAAAAATTATAATATAATCTAATTTTAAATTTAACATGAGTTAAATAATTTATAAATTTAAAATATCCTTTGTAAAAAAAAAAAGTTTATGAAACAAAAACATGGACATGAACACATTCTTCCAACAAGCTTTAAAATATTTCATGTCTTCTTGATTAGGTTTTTCTAAAGGTGGATGTTCTGCTACTCATAGAGTAACAATACTCAAATGAATAATTTTTTATTTTTTTTTATAATTTTTATTTTAAGAAATAATTTTAAAAAATTTTAAAAAATAATTGAAAAATAAAATAATTTTTTTCATAACACAAGTATTAAAAAATAAATCAAAAAATAAAGTAAAAGAACAAAAATAATTTCTTTCATTTTTTATTTTTAAAATTTTTTTAGATTCTTTTAAATTATTTTTAAAAAAATTATCAAAAAATAAATAAAAAAATAAAAAGCTACTATTTTCTAAATTTCTATGTCAATATGATGGCGGTTTCTCTGTTTTTAACTTTTAAAATTATAAATTTGTTTTTTAATTTTTTTTATAATTTTTATTTTAAGAAATAAGTTAAAAGAATTTAAAAATTAAAAAAAAAGAATCAAAATATTTTTTTATTTTTTTTTCTTATAATATTTTTTGAATTATTTTTTGATTAATGTGTTATGTAAATTTTTAATACTTTTTAGTTTTTTTAAATTCTTTTAACCTATTTCTTAAAATAAAAACTATAAAAAAATAAAAATTTTTAAAATAAAAATAATGCTCCTGAGTATCAATACTGAGAAATATTGTAGAAATGCCCATGATTGCTATGTTACAATAAAACTATGTAAATGGATTCACTTTTAAATAGTTACTTAAATGATTTATTTATTCATTATCTTCTAATAATATTAATGTAGAACAAGAAACAAAAATACATTCAATTATTTTCAAAATTTTTTTATAATCAATAATAGTTAAGTTTAAAGGTTCTCAAAGTATATTTTAACATATAACTTATTTAATTAAGGTTAAATTTAAATTTTGGTTAAATTATACTTTTTTTAATTTTTAAGAAATTTCATCTATATTTTTATAATAGAATAAAAAATCGTATAATTAAAATATTTGTCAATAAAACAAAATTATAATTTAAATTATAATTTTGCCTTAAATATACTCTTCGGTTACTTTGATAGACCACTTTTGCTCGTGGTATTATACACTTCTTTTTTCCCGACACTATGAAAATACATTTCCATACACTAAATGTTAACAAAGATGCAA
The DNA here is from genome assembly GCA_034509205.1 of Ceratonia siliqua. Classification (NCBI taxonomy): domain Eukaryota; kingdom Viridiplantae; phylum Streptophyta; class Magnoliopsida; order Fabales; family Fabaceae; genus Ceratonia; species Ceratonia siliqua. The sequence goes on from JASKGM010018550.1 coordinate 14,508, forward strand.
CTTTCTTAGTAGGTGATTTGAAAGTGCTCTTCAAGTAAAACTATTATTAAGAGTGAATTAGCTTAACCTTATTTAAAAGTTTATAACTCTACCTTTTTTTTTAACATGATATTTAAATTTTATGAAGGTGTGAAACGAGAAATATATTAATTTGTCTTTTTTTGAATTATTTATTATATTTATATTAGAGATAAATTAATATTTTTAATCATTTATAAAAGAGTTAAATATCATTTTAAAATAAAAAATATATATATTAAATATTATATTATCATACTTCAAAAATAAATTAATCTAATTTATTCCATTATTAATCTATGACAACATTTTATAATTTGGGAAGATAGTGATGGGCTTTCTAATTTGTGCTAATTGAATTGAATTTAAATTTAAACCCTAAACCTAAAAACTATTGGGCAAGCCCAAACCATTTTAGCCCTTGAACAGCATAATTAGGGTAACTTAACTACATTCTCAACTCTCAAGTGCACTCCAGCAGAATAAAATTTCCAAAGCACCAGCCACAACAATCCATTGACTATAATAAAGCAGTCATCTCTAGTTACCTTAATCTGTGGACGGTGGGCTATTTTGATCTGTAAACCTGCAAACATTTAACCTCATCCAATTTGCAGAAGACTATGGAGGCTTGAGTAATTAAAACTAAAAGGCATCTAAGAATGGTCTCAAAACCCTGCCAAGCCTCAAATTCTAGCTTATCATTGCTCCCAAACCCTTAGAAGCAACAGCAATCTCAGAGCCAAAAGGTTAAATTACCTAAGCAGAAGTGACAATTAAATTGCATAATAGCAGATGGAAGCTGCTAATCCATACAACTTAAAAAGTGCGTTACATGTACAAAGTGATTTTAATAAGCTTCTATCTTCCATCCTGCCTTCCATGATATTATGTTTGAAATACAATCTTCTGAAAATCTTTGTCCATCTCATTCAATTTACAAGCATTATTAGACAGTAACTTATACTTAACAAGGAGAAGAAAAGAAACTTCAGTAATCAAAGGGCCATCCACTATAATTAGTTCCATTACTCGGATCATGAGTGGTTGAAGAGTTGCTTCCCCCAGTCTCTGCATAATGATTAGTGCTTTAACTAGAAGAACGGAATGGCCACAAAAATGAAAGTGGATTTCTCCTTCCATGGTTTTGCTGACTATGCTCCCTCCCCCTGGAGCTATTATTCTCAGCGCTGCTGTTGGCATTCCTTCCTGCCCAATTTCTAGCACCACGAGAACTACCATGTCCTTGAGGTGGCAGCTCAACACGACAAACAGGACATGAATTATGCTGAACTAACCAAGGAACAATACAGTCAGAATGATAAATATGGTTACATGGCATCTCCTTCGCCTCAGAGCCAAGTTCAAACTTTTCTAGACAAACTGGACAGTGTGAATCAGAGCGAAGATGCGCCTGCGTGATCTTAATAGTAGGCATTGCATCGATTGAAGAATGTGAGGCCGGGGGTGGACCATGCCGTTCATTCATGGTGAACTGTTCAACAAGTTCTTCCAGTCCAGGGCCCATAAAGTAGTCACCAACATCAACACGCCTAGGAACACCTCTAGGACTACCATTAGACAAGGTGAATCCAGGAACGTGACCATGGAATATCAAAAATGGACCAGAACTAAAAACACCCCAACTCTGTTCAGGAACTGGGACAGCACCAGGCCTCCTTCTAATATCAAAGTTTGGGTATCGTCCAGCCATTCTCTGCCTCATCCTATTATTATCATCATCTATAAGCCCATATCTTGGTTCAGAGCCTCCCCTCCCCATAAAAGCATGTATAGCATCAAAAAAGTCTGGTATCTGATGAAACTCTCCCTGCTGTGATGAAATGGCATCTTGTGGTGCAACTCTTTGCATCTCATTAAGTTCTTGCACAAAGCCTCCATCACAATAAGGGCAAATGACCTCTCTCTCTTCAAGTATGATTGGCTGCCTGCATACATAACACCAGTGTGTTGCTCCACTTGACATCCTTTCTCTTTCACTAGAGTTCTAAATATTAAAATCTGTACCTAAATGCCACTTACACCCTGCAAAAAAAAATTAGAGCTTCAGAAATAATAGTCTATTCTCCTATAGGTCAAAAAATGGATTATAAAATTAATATCATTTAGAGTCAAATAAAAGCTGAAGATTCAATATGCCAATTGGCTCTGCTGGTGAGTCTTTTGGCATCACACCAGTTTCCCAAAATTGATATGTATATCTTTACCAGGAGTACTATGGTGACACTGAGATAGGAATAGGTAAGCTCTAATTGTTTGAACCAGCAAATGGACCAAAGTGAAATCAAAACTTCCTTTTAACCCAACCGAGGGTGAATCTAGACACTGAACAGAGGAAGTACTGAAACATACTCAAATTTGTCTTTGGATCAAATCATGCAAATTAGACAACAATTACAGAAAATAAAAGGCAATTCATTCTTAAACATTGGATGAACCAATTAAATTAGATGCTAGATATCATATCTAATACAACAATTGAAATTAAAATTTTTATTTATATTCACTCTATGAGCACAATAAAAAACAGCCCAGGTGTATTAATTATGGAAGAAAAAAAAAACGTGTATAATCATCTAAAAAAACTCAGTGAACATAGTTTGCTTCACCTGAAAGAGAAAATATTTATAAGAAAATATATCACGAAGCAATAAATTCAGGCAATATACATGGCTACAGGGCTTCAAGCCTTCAATCACAGAAATAATATTTATGTTTAACCATCACCAAAAAGAAACAAACAAGAAAATTTTTTCCCTATAATTAATCAGAGAAAGCATAATAAAACCCCAACTGAAAATTTTAAGAGGAAAATCCAGCACAAATCAAAACATAGTGTCATCATAGCACAAAATTTTCGAATTGGGGTCTCTAAATGAATCAATTAACTAAAACCGATTTACTTCCAGTACGAGATTAAGTTCATACACATACAGGATCGACAGAAAAAAGATAAAAACTCAAGAAAATGCTGAAAATTTAGTATCCTTCAGATTAACTTACCAAAGGACTTGAGGAGAAACGAGAGACAGAAAAACTGAGTCAAGAATAAGATTCAGAGCATAGAAGCGTGAGATTCTAAGCCCAAAGGTCGGGGGAGAGAGAGAGAGAGAGAGAGCACAGAGAATGGAGATGAAGACCTTGTCGTCCACTCAGCAATAAGTATCGATTTTCACGCGTGTAGAATTATGCTTTTCTACTTTTTTTATTTCGTAAATAAAAAGAATCGAAAATCAACAAAGCATTTCCAAATGCAGTTTCCACCGTTTTGCAGTTCTCTAGAAGTTACCTCTAGAATTACCCAACGCTTAAATGAAAATTTTAAGGAAAGAAAGAAGGAATAGCAAATGACAACAAAAGAAAATAAAATATTGAGTATTTATTGTCAGGTGCTCCCAAAATATGGTATTTTATAAAGATTAAATTATCATAATTTTGTCCCTAATATAACATTGGATTTTTTTTATTTTTAAAAAATATTTATTTTTTATAAAGATATAAAAATATTAATTTACTCATAATAGTGATATGATATGTAAATAAAAATAAAGATAAATTAATTTTTTATATTATTTAAATTAAAAAATATTATATTAATTTAAAAATTATGATAATTTATTCTTTTATAATAGCGTGTTATTCTTACTTACTTAGCAGCATACTTTTTTTTTTTAATAAGTTAAATAATAATAAAATTATTATTATAAAAATAGCATCAATAAAATTTATAAAAAATTTATTGACTAAAAATTTAGTTGTAAGTGTATCAATTTTATATAAATTAAAATTTTAATTAAATAATTTTGTAATGTAATAGTTATTTTTATTTATAGCTGTTTTATTATCAAAATAACATTCAAATTATAATTCTATATATATGTATATATATAAACTAGAACGGGTACCTGTAAAAAAAAATTAATTGTTTAAAGAGTAATGTATTTTATAATGGGATATTAGGTGATAAAAGATATTTAGTATATTATTATTTCAAATTATTGACGTCATATAAAATATTAAAATATTATAAAATAATATCATTTTAAGACAATAGTGACTTTCATTACTTCGTTATAATTTTTTTATTAAATATTATAATTAAGTCCTCGCCCCTAACTAAACTCCTTTGACCTTTCCACCTTAAAGATGAAACCAAACAGGGTCAAGGTCAGTCTCCATAAGGCCAAGTTAATGAATATAGGAAAGACATTTTATAAGTTAGGTGGACAACCTCAGATATAAAATACAAAAATTTAAGTCTACTAAGAAAATATAGTTTTAATATTGATTAATTTATTATCTATTTATGAGTGATATATACATACCCAACTACCCATCCAATTGCCATTAAACAAAGGAAAATTAATTTAAAATAAGTCTTTGTGTAAGTTAAGGGACTAACTTCATAATGTACAATTAGATATATTGTGTTAAATTTAGATATGATAAAAAAATAATTTTTTGTCCGTTAAATTTGGATTCAATTTTATTTGTCTTAAATATTATTAACTTTTTATTCTTTGTTTTCCACATTTTATAAAAAAAATTTAAGATTTTTATTTCCGTTAATTTCATTTAGACCTTCATTAAGCTATCATTTAAATATTATTTGATAAAAAAAGGTTTTAAAACTTATGAAATTTTGGGGACAAGTATAAAAATAATAATATTTAGGAGAAAAGTGAAATTAATATATGTCTAGATGAAATTAATATAAAATAAATAAAGTTTGAGATTTTTATGAAGCGTAGAAGATAAAAATGAAAATTAACATAAAAGACAAGTGAAAAATTTAACCCAAATATAAAGCATAAAAAATTTACATTTGTCCTTCAAATATAAAGTACGCATCTTTGACTAAATTAGATAGATTAATTAATTAATTTGTACATAAACTAACTAAACACCATTAATCATTGCTAAGAAAAAACAAAAACCTTAGCATTGTAAGACTATAAAAAAAAATAGAGTTTGTTAAGTCATTGATTACAAGTTTAGTATTGTATAATTATATGCTAATACAAATGTACAATTTAAAAAAAAAAATTGGTTGTGCAAGTGTTTTTTTTTTTTTTTTTAATATTTTGTGGTAGATAGAGTGGGAATGGATATTCCAACCTCCAAGGTGAAAGTCATCTTCAAAAAGTCTCTTTACTTCATGAACTATTAGGCAAATGAGACAATATTTTTATTAGAGTCACTAATATAAATAATTGATTTATTTATCCCTTCAAGAGGTACAAAAATAATTTCTATAAAGTCACCGGTTTACATCATGACACACTTTAGTTTTTTCCCCAGACCATCACACACTTATTAAATAACTAAAAATATTTTGATAAATTTCGTGATAATACTATTTATGTAAAATTTTTATATAAACTTGTAAAATCAATAAAAAAATATATATGAATATGTCAAAATAAAAATTAATATATTTTATTTTTAACATATTTATATGTTCATTTATAATTAATATATAAAAAATTATTCAACAGAATGTACTTCTCATTTCAACTTGTTATATAAATGTCACAATACTTAATTACTTATACATACAGATAAAAAAATACTTGTCATATAAATGTCACATTACTTAATTACTTACAAATACGGACAAAAAATACTTGTCATTGAAATGTCACAATACTTAATTAATTACACATACAGACAAAAAAAATACTTGGCAAGTGATCATTTTTAGTTTGCATCCTGGTGGCCTTACATAAACACAAAATTAACGGGTATTGCTTTCCCTAAAAAACAAAATTATGACATAATTACTCTATTTAAAAATTTTAATTATTTTTTAAGGTAAATACTACTTTGTCCCTCTTGCATAAATTTAAACTTGTGTGTATTTAATATCCAAGAGCTGTTATGATTGATTTAGGGATAAATATCCACTGCAAGTTTTCACTTTTAAAAAGATAATAACCACCTCACCAATTTTTATTTGGCAGTACTATACTACCACCGCTTCATTTGGTATGACATTTTGATGTTTTATTATTTTTATTTTTTAATATTAATTAATTCTTATTTATGTCATAATTTTTTATAAATATTTTTTAAAAATTTTTATATTTTTTTATATTGTTTGTATAATTTTTTTATATTACTCATTCATAAATAAAAAATTTTAAAAAAAATATGACATAAACAATAACTAATTAATATAAAAATAAATAAAAAATGATTAAAAAAATGAACACAGTAGAATAGCCTTATCTTTTTTTTTTTTCTATTTTAAAATGTGGTCATATAGAAAAGCTAATATATACATATCAAAAGATCTTGCAACTTAAAATTAATATTATGATTATATTTAAGTTCAACATATTTAGACTTCTTTTAAGACTTTTTTTTACAGTAACAGTAAACTTAAGTTTCGCTCTCAATGATCTTGCATGCCTGATGCATTTAATGCTAAGTCCCACACAATTAAGCGTTTTACTAGAATACCACGAGAGGGAACACCAAAACGTGGATGATTTAGATTACTTCTTTTACTTCTCACAATTCTAGTTAAAAAAACCACCATTGAAACACAGACCAAGCATAAATGACATAGGAAAGGGAGGTTAGCCGCTTCAAAATGGCTACATTAAAGACCAAGAAAACCTAAATTTTGTTGAAGGCAACAATGTCACAGCTTTGGATATACCCGTTGCAAGGCTCAACCGTAAGATGTTCCTCAATAAGGGAGTCCACGGATACAAGGTCATCAACAATGGTGAGCATGATCTGTAGCTTCTTGATACCATAACCAACGGGAACCAGTTTGGCTGTAACAATTGCGACAAGCAATTTGTTCAGATCATAGTTCATTAAAGTTGGAAGCGATATACTAATATCTTAGATACCATAATATAAGATAATAATGAATAATATATTATGATATTTAAAATTTTCAAGTTTAGTATAACAATTGAAATTAATTAAAAAAGATACAAAAAACATTTTATAATAGTTAGTAAAGCTAAAAACTTCAGGGATTATGGTCTTTTAGATAGATGAGATACTACAATAAATAGTGTTATCTTATATCTCCTAGTATCTTGACATTCAAAATATATGATGGTATACTAAATAGCTCCTCCTTAAATGCATTATAAATGTACTTGACAAGGCGATGAAAAATTCAACTTACATGCTCCCCAAAATAGACCAGGCATCTTGATGCTACGAACAGCCTCTTCCAGCTTCTTCATGTCAGTCTCATCATCCCAAGGCTTGACATCAAGCAGAACAGAAGATTTACCACCTATGAAATGTAATAATATGACAATTTCAGTCACTTTCCCAGGAAAAGAAAAAAAGTAGCAGAAAGCAATCTGCAAGCCAAGTCAACATAAATTTCAAGCGGCAGTTTTACCCTATAACTAAAAGTTTACATTCCAACCTCCCTCGTTACAAGGCAAAGAAGTTGATTAAATAAAGAACAAAATTTAGGTGAAGTTCCTTAGGTGTTTTCCATCACGTTCTCCAATCAACAAATGACACATCATCAGATCCCCCAATCAATTAATGACACATAATAAATTTTTTCACTCATCCAACTCAACTAACTTTCATTAATATCTATTAATACACATATTATTCATTGATTGGAGAACCTCATGAGTCATGACAAATGCCTAGCTAAGTTTTGTCTTTAAAATAAATTCAGGACATCTTTTCCCCCACGTTTTGCTTATCAACAGAAGCTTATGCAAAATAAAAAATTAGTCCAAAGAAGGCTTACTCTCTTTCTTCTTGGAGGATGCCTTTTTAGCAGCCTCCCTTTCTTCTGCCGCCTTCTTGTCCTCCTCTGTCTCATCACCAAAGAGATCAAGGTCATCATCATCTTCTGCAGGAGGAGCCTGGCACATCCAAATTAATCACAATAATCTAATTAGTTGAAGCAATAGGAAAAGGTGTATTGTAGTTCAATAATTAGCTATCACTGGCTACAATACATAATAAATTAAGTAACTTTATTAATTCCAAAGTTTATTATACAACTCTAGATTGTATGCGTAGCCTTCGTTTAATATCTTAGACTTTAAGAACTTCAATTGGAAACTACAAAGGTAAACATATTGAGTAAATTACACATTCACCTCCCCTAAAATTTTTAAAACTTATACTCATACCTCTTCTAGTTTCAAATTATACTAAACCCTTCCCTGCAATTGATAAAACTTACATTCTCATCCCTTTAGTTTTAAAATATTACACTAACCTTCATTATTTTAATTATTCATAAGCATTAACTTAGACTGACGGTGATTTGTGCTGCACTGAATTAGGCTATTGAAAGATTTTGGGAGGACAAGTGCATCTGTAATCCATTTTGTTATTAGAGGGAAGGTTGGGAAGTTTCAGTAAGTGTAAGTGTCGGTTTTAAAAGCCTCATGGGAAGTTAAAGTAATTTACACAAACATATTTTATATTTACATGGGGGCATCCGTGACAGTGACTCTTGTTCCCAAAATCAAGTTCTACTGTTTCTTTGAATTAAAAAATTCAATTCAATTCCAGTGTCCCAAATGGGACAATATCATAAAATTGGCCTCAAATGAGGAACTTAAGAAGAAACGATAGAACTCGTAAACAAGAACATAAGACTACATTAAATCAGACGCATACCGCCTTTGCAGGAGCAGCTTCAGCTGGAGCAGCTTTACCACTAAATCTTACACCTTGAGCTTGGCCAGGGAAGCTACTCATATGACGAAATTAAGAAGAAAATTTCAAAATTAGTAAAAATCAAATAAAATCCAAGATCTAAAGCACAAAAACGAGACAAATAATCAGACCCACATGAAGATAGGGACCGAGATACAAACCTTTGAGCAAGATGGGAAGAGACAACATCGTACCACTTGCTAGCATTGGGAAAAGAGTCACCTGGCTTCTTCAAAACAGCTGCATACACTTTTATGTCATCCTTCGTCAATTTACCCCTAAAAACCGAATAAAACCCAGAGAGATTAAATCAAAAAAATCTCTGAAACAAGAAAAAAAAATTGAATTTTTGAAAGGCGAAACAATTGAGAGCAAGTTACCCAGAAATATAGGTCTTCCCAGAGAGGAATTCGTTGAGGGATTTGAGACCCGATTCTGTGTGGAGATTTGAGAAGGTAACAGCCATTTGGGAAGACGATAATGTCACAATGGAAGAGCAGAGATTGATTACTGAAGTAGAGGCTCGAAGCTCCCAAGGGAAGAACACTCCCGTTGAATAATTGATATTTATATTATGGCGTAAACCCTAGACTGAGCAGATAGTGAACTGAAAGGAATTATTCCAACACTGATATGGATGATTCCCCAGGAACAGTATTTTTTACGACAAGTTGTAGCGTTGGGCAATTACACGAATAAATATTAAAAGTTTAAATATTTAAAAATTTTATTAATTAAAATAAATATACAATGTTTATTATTTTTTATATTTATTTTTAAAGATTTATTCATTTTTAATATTTTGAATAAATAGACAATAGATTATGAATGATTAATTATATATAAAATTATAATAAGATAATAATTAATTCATAAAATATATTTACATATTAATATGAGAATTAAAAATATAATTTAAACTTTGAGAGACTCACTTGATGCATGAGCCCTCATCCAGTTCCTACAATATCAGTTATAAAGAGTTTATAAATAAATATTTAATATCCAATAAATTTGCCAACATATATATTTTATATTGTTTTATCAAATTGTAAGTATAATTTTTTTAGTAGGTTGTATTATTTTTATATAAAAAATGAAGAAACTTTGGAATTAATTTAAAGAATTAATTTTGTAGCAAAAAATAATCATTATTTATAATACAATTGTCATCTAAAAAGCTTTTGAATAGTTTACAAATTCAAAAAAAAATTTTAAATGAATGTCTTTTATTTCATCTAATATATCATTATTCATTTAAAATATCTTTTTCTGAATATATAAAAAAATATTTCTACTTTGTAATGGTTGTCGTATAAAAAAATTGAAATATTAAAATTTGTGTAATATTATCTGTTAGAATTCACGTGCAACAGAACTTAAAATTTCAAAGACTGAACTCTTCATTTTGATAATTTCAGATTCTGACAATTTCTTTGGTAATTGTATGGAGTTAATATTTGCATTAGTATAACCAAGTCTGCATGAAAAAATAAAAAGGCTTAAAAATTTTGTTAATTAATATCTTAAAAGTAATAAAATTAAATTGTTTTTGGTATACTAAACTTTTTTTCTCCAACTTCTTCAATACTGAGGTTTAAACAACTTTTGAAACACTTGTAATAGATACAAATTTTTTCAATATCAATAGAAAAAATGTTAGGAATATAAATTTATTAGAAAAGAAATCATTTAAAATATCAAAAATAATTACACAAATATGTCTTTACCATTGTTGAGGTAATAATCTGTGTATAAAAAATAAGACCTGACTAGCCCAATTGATCCTGAAAAATTAACCAACAAAAATTAGTTAAAAAATTAATGAATCGGTCAAAATTGACCAAAATCAGGTTAACGATTTCTTCTTTATTTTACTAAAACAACATTATTTTCACACTATTTTTTATATAATCTTAAGTTTAAAATGATTATTATGATAATTGTTAATATAAATTAATACAATATATGTGTTTTATATCATTCTAAACTTATATGAGGTATATTTAAGTAATTTAATAATATTTTATATATAATAGTATGTCTTTTTTTTAATATTTTCATATTAAATTTATTTTTTTATATTACATCATTAATATATAATATTATATAATATAAAAAAATTTATTATTTATTCAACTCCAGTTACACCAATAAATAATGAACCGTTTCCTCTTCGTTTGATCCCATTTGAAAAGCCATTAGTAATCAAGACTATAGGTATATAAGAGTGCATTTCATAGTTATCATGGAAAGCATAAACTAATTTATCCTACAAAGTTATTCTTGATGTATCCTTACTACAAATACATAATAATATATGTTTAGTACAATTGAATTATTGATAGACTTTTATTCTTAAATTTATCAAAAAAAACTTTTATTCTTAAATTTTAAAGATAACACCTATCATTAATAATATGAATTACTCTTCTTTTGGACTTTTTTCCTTTTACTTTCACTTCCTTTTATCTATCAAAGCACATCTACAAAAAAATTATAGAAAACACAAGCACGTTAATTAATAAAATCATAGAAAAAATAGATCAATACTCAAATATAACAAAAATATATGAATGACAATTCTGCAATTTGAACATAGGAAGGAATAATCAACTTTTGGATGACCAAATCCCTTACAAAGTATAAGTCTAGCTCAATATGTTTTGTGGGAGCATGCAGAGTAGGATTTGCAGACATTTACTGTGCTCTGATTATCACAGTACAGAACTGGAGCTTTAGGGACAGAAAGTTGTAATTCACTTAGGAGAGACTTGATCCACAGTATTTCTGCTGTTAGGATGTGTGAGCATGTAGAATTGGATTTGTAGTAGATTTTTTGTCATCATGGTCTGATGCCCAATCAGCATCACAGAACCCTGTAATGGTGAGATTAGTTGCTTTTCTCATGTGCAAACCATGGTGGGAGTTCCAGCAAGGTATCTAAGTATTCTCTTCACTGTCATAGGCTGACAGTCTAAGTCCAGCTACCATGGAGTAGATATAGGCCTTGCATTTTGCATTTTGGCTTTGGCAAGATCTCTAATATATTTCTCTTGAGATAAATGAAAGCCAACATCAGCTATTTGCTTGACCTGAACCCCTAGGAAATAGTTTAGCAAACCCATATCTTCGAGAGCAAACATTGCATTAAACTCAGTGATAAGGCTAGTAACTTATTCTCAAGGCTGCCAGTCACAATTATATCATCTACATAGACTAATACAAATAGGGAGTGTCCTTTTGTAAATTTTATAAAGAGAGAGTGATCACATTTGGATGAATGAAAACCAAAACCATGAAGGTGCCTGAGTAAACCTCTCAAACCAGCTCCTAAGAGCCTATTTTAGGTCATACATTAATTTGTGGAGTTTGCATACAAGTGGTAGACTGTGTTGACAGAAAACCCTTGGGGTTGATCCATGTAGACTTCTTCTTTAAGCAAGCCATTAAGAAATGCATTATTTATGTCTAATTGGTGGATTTTCCAACCTCTTGCAAGAGCCACAGTTAAAACAACCCTGATTCTAGTGGGTTTAACTACAGGGTTGAAGGTTTCGTTGAAGTGAGTCTCTTGTTGTGATGAATGCCCTTTGCTACAAGCTTAGCCTTGTACTTGTGAAGGAACCCATATGAGTGGTGCTTGACCTTAAAGACCCACTTGCAACCTATTGTTTTTGTGTCCTTTGAGAGTGGAACAAGTAACCAAGTATAATTCCTTTGTAAGGCCTGAAATTCCTCCTCCATGGCTGCCCTCCATTTGTCATTGGCCAAGACTTCTGAAACACTAGTGGGTTCACCAGTGTGAGTGGCTGTAGTAAGGGCCTTAGGCTTAAAGATAACAGCCTTGGCCCTAGTTACCATAGGGTGACTGGATGACCAGCAGATAGAGGGGGCTGGTGTATGAACCAGAGAGGGAGTGACCTGCTCAAGACCAGAAGCAAGAGTTGTAGAAGGAGGGTCAGGGGAAGCAGCCATTGAGCCAATACTTGTAACAACCTCAACTGCAGTAGTAGTAGGGCTAGTAATTTGTGTAGTATCACAAGGGACATTCAAAGTGATAGGAGAACAAGGTACAATGGGAGGAGAGGCCCGTGGTGATCGAGTGACAGGAGAAGGAAGGCCAACAGAAGCGCTGGAAGAGATAGAGGCAAAGGGAAAAGAGAATTCATCAAATTGAACATCTCTTGAAATGTAAATTTTTCCCATAGAGTCAAGGCATTTGTATCCTTTATGAAGGGGGCTATAGCTAAGCAATGTACAAGGAGTAGATCTATACTGGAGTTTATGTCTACTGAATGGCCTAAGGTTGGGGAAACATAAACATCCAAAGACCCTAAGAAGGTGATAGTTGGGGGTTGTGTGAAAAAGAAATTCCAGAGGGGAAATATGCTGCAGAACAGGAGTAGGCAGCCTTTGTATGACATAAACAGCTAAGACAAAGGCATGGTCCCAATATGTGAGAGGTAGCTGAGCTTGAGCAAGGAGTGTAAGGCCAATTTCAGTTATATGTCTATATTTTCTCTCAGCCAAGCCATTTTGCTCATGAGTGTGAGGACATGAGACTATGTTGGATGCCATGAGTGAATAGGAAGTCCAAGAAGGCCCTATACTCCCCCCAATCTAACTGAAGAGTTTTAATGGTAGTGTTTAATTGGTTTTCAGCTAAGTGCTTAAACTACTGGAATGCATGAAGAGCATCAGATTTGTGTTTAAGCAAATAAATTCATGCATATCTAGAATATGTATCAATAAAGTTAATATAATACAAGTAACCAGTGGAGGATTTTATGATGGGTGCAGGCCCCCACAAATCAGAGGAAGACAAATATTGATGATTCTTGTAAAATTGAAGATGAAATTGACACTAATAAAACAAAATATAGGGCTTGTTTGAGAGAACTGAGTGATGTGAGGAAAGATAAATAGGACTGGGAATGAATGAAGTAGGGTGAGAAAAAGATACAAACCATTGTTTTGGATGTGTTTTAATTAATGAAGTAGGATGGGTTAAGATGGGTTTTCAACTTCCCAGGTCCCAAGCCACTCCATATCTCAATTTTTGAATCAGAAAAGTTTGGGATGGTTTGGGTTTATTATTAATTTAATTATTATATTACTCTTATTATGCCTTAAAGAAAATAAAACATAAGAATAATTTTAAAAAAATTATCATACTTTTTTAACAGTCATTATAATCAGACAAACAATAAAGTAATTAGTCTTTCTCTTTCTATTTTATTAATGTGCACTCTACTGTTCTCCTCAAAAATTTTAAACAAGTCCATACTTTTAATATAAAAGTAAATATTTTATTAAACAAGACCCAGTATTCAATTTAGATTTTAAAATTATAAACAACGACAAATTTAGACCAAAATTTTATTTTAAAATTAAAGTGAGTCTAGCTTAAACATAAATCATGAGTGTTAATACTAGGAATAGGCCCATCCCAGCACGATTTTGGCCCACACCGAACCTTGATGTATTTAGTGGAAGCAATTGAAAAAGGTGCATTGTAGTTCAATAATTAGCTAATGCTGGCTACAATACATAACAAATTATAGCACTTTATTAATTCCAAAGTTTAATATACAATTATAGATTGTATGTGCAACCAATGTTCAAAAGATTGGATTGGTTATTGAATTAATCAAAATAACAAGACACAGATTAATGATCCAATTGTAGTCAAATTATGGTTAAATCCAATTTGAATTAAAAATATTTTTAATTTTTAATTTATATATTGTACATCTAATCTAATGTAATATATATAATAGTTAATAATAAAATTAATTAATTAGTTAAAATAAACAATTAATAATAAATATTAATATACTTAAAATGTCATTAAATAATAAATAATAAATAATTTTATTATAAAATAAATTTACAATTTTGATGATATAATTAATATATATATATAATTAAAAAGAATACAAAAATTTAAGAAGACTATTGGTAATCATGTTTGTACTTTTTTCAATAGATAAAAAAAGGAAAAATGATATTTTTTAACTTTGAAGAATAGGATAAGAATTTAAAATACAATCAAATAAAAAAAATTAAAAGCCCCCTTGTTTTTGGTAATTGCACTCCTCTGGGCTCTGGCCAAGCCTTTATGCTTTGCGTACACAATGAGAGAGTCATCAGACTCATCACTCTCAATTAATTAATGAGGACAACACCCATGTTTTGGTTTTCCCCCTTCCTTTTCTTCTCTTTCTCTCATTTCTCTTCTTCTTCTTGTTCCTCTTCTGCAGTACCTTATACGCCTCTCCAACAACAAGAGATGAAGCATTGGATCCTCTGAGTTTGCATAAATTTGCTCTCGTTTTATTATTTTTTACTGCTCGAATAGCCTTTTGTTTTTAGAGAATCATTTCATTAACAGTTAATGATGCCATTTCTAGAGATTTTCCTTTTTTCTTCTTCTTCTGCTTATCTCTTCAAGAAGGAAACTCAAGAACTAGGAGAACCACTAGCTCACTCAGTTCTCTCGATTTTTATCAAGTCAACGTCTATTTACCGGTTTTTTGTACCCTCGATTTTTAGGGGTTGAACGGATCGCCCAGGAGACCTATTCTCGATTTTTCTGGTCTGATCGACTGATTTGATCCGATTCGATTTTCAAAATAATGTGTGCAGCTTTCATTTTATTATCTTAGGTTTTAAGAATTTCACTTGGAAACTCCAAAGGTAAACATATTGAGTAAAATACACATTCACCTCTCCTAAAACTTTTAAAACTTATACTTGTTACCTCCTCTTGTTTTAACTTATACTAAATCCTTCCTTACAATTTTTAAAACTTAACCTTCATTATTTAATTTTTCATACTTAGACTACTGCACTGAATTAAGCAATTGAAAGATTTTGGGAGGAAAAGTGCATCTGTACTCTATTTTGTTATTAGAGGAAAGGTTAGGAAGGTATCAATATGTGTAAGTGTTGGTTTTATGGCCATTTGGGTGGGCTTAAAAAAATAATTTTTACAAAGATGATTTAATTAGAATGATTTTTATTAGAAATTAAAGTTATTTTATTTTTAGATGTAATAATTAAAAATTAATTTGAAATTATAAAAGTCGTTTGGTTGAAAAATGTAAAAACACTTTTAACTAATAAAATTACAAAAAATAAGAACTTTGTTTGTATAATGTTTAGATAAAAAAAGCAATTATTATAAATTTTGAAAATTATATTTTTTGTTAAAATTAAATTCAAAATTAAGTAAACTTTTTTAGATTTTATTATAAATTTAGATTTAGTTTTAAGAAATTTTAATTAAAAATAATCAAATGGGCCCATTATTATTGCTACTGCAAATTATATATAATTGGTCATAGAACATCAATTCTTTCAAGACATAGATGGGTGGAAGAACTAGAAAGAGAAAATGACAATTGAACTCTTGTACAATTTTGGATGAGAAATCGTGTTTACGACTTTGGTGAGGGATAGACTCAGAAGTTTGGACCGAAACCATGAGCACGTGTTGGCATAGACAAGTTGTTGCTATGTTTTTTATATGATTGGTCATAGAACATCTTAAAAAAAAAAGCTGAGGAGAGATTTCAATGTTCTGAAGAAACAAGATGGAGGCAATTTCATTGTGTATTAAAATCCATTGAAAGATTATGAATTATGCTCTTGAATTCATTAAGAATTATGGACAATATTGACCATACTTCAAGGATTGCATAGGAGCTATAGGTTGCACTCATATTCAATCTATCAAAGCACATCTACAAAAAATTATAGAAAACATAAAAGACCTTAATCCATAAAATCTTGATGATAGCTCATAAGAAAAAAAAATAATAAAAGAACATTTAAAAGAAAACAAGTTAGAGATAAATATTAAAAAAGATAGCAGAAAATAAGATAAATAGTTATAGATAATTATTAGACATAATATCAAATTAAATCATACAAAAGCATTGACGTGGCATAATTTTAGAGTGTATAAGGGGCACAATTCCAACACATAAAATTAACTTTAAAAAATATTTTCATAAAATTAATCGTTATTAATTAAACAATTAAAAAAATTTCTCTAATAATAAGGTAAGGCTATGAAGCCCTTCCTTCAGCTGGTTTTGGCTTGCCCCTTGTCTAGGTTGGAGCT